>MU187848.1:49144-69790 GCA_016904865.1 Pissodes strobi | reverse complement strand
AGTTTAATAAATTTGATTAGTTTTGGTTAGTCGTCTAATCAACTTCCGGTTAGTTTCACTTAGTATCTACTTATTTTAGTCATTTCAGTCGGTTTCGATACGTTATAATCAATTTTAATAGATTTGGTTAGTTTGGGTTAGTCGTCTAATCAACGTTTGGTTAGTTTCACTTAGTATCAACTTATTTCACTTATTTGAGCTGGTTCTGATACGTTATAATCAATTTTAATAAATTTGGTTAATTTTGGTTATTCGTCTAATCAACTTGCGGTTCGTTTCCCCTTCCTAGATCTGTGGTGAGTTTCCCTTAGTCTCAACCTATTTTAGTCATTTGAGTCGGTTCTGATACGTTATAATGAGTTTTAATAGATTTGGTTAGTTTTGGTTAGTCGTCAAATCAACTTTCGGTTAGTTTCACTTAGTCTCAACTTATTTTAGTCGTTTGAACTGGTTCCGATACGTTCTAATCAATTTTAATAGATTTGGTTAGTTTTGGTTAGTCGTCAACTTTCGGTTATTTTCAATTAGTCTCAATTTATTTTACTTATTTGAGCGGGTTCCGATACGTTATAGTCAGCTATGCATAAACCGTGTCGTGACGTTCACTAAAATTTTCCGTGTCGTGATGCGACCTTGGAAACTCACTGTCAAGAAACTAAAGTATTCATCTGAACCGGCTCCGATACGTTATAGTCAAGTATAATGTTTCTGGTTAGTTTTCGTTAGTCGCCAAAATTCGGTTCGTTTTGGTTAGTCTTAACTTACTTTAATTTGTGTAACCTATTTCGATACATTTTAGCCCGTTTTGGTGCTTTTGGTTACTTTTGATTAGTTTTGGTTAGTCATTCAATCAACTTTCCGATATGTTATAACCAATTTTAATGTTTTTGGTTAATTTTTAACTTACTAAAATATTTTTAATCTGTTTCGATACGTTTTAGCCATATTTGGTGCTTTTGGTTAGTTTAGGTTAGATTGGGTTAGGTTGGGTTAGATAGTCGTCATGGGTAGTCGTTCTATCAATATTCAGTTAATTTCAGTTAGTTTTAATTTTAGTCATTTCAATCGGCGCCGATGCGTTATAATTGAATTTAATGTTTTTGGGTAGTTTTGGTTAGTCGCCAAAATTCGGTTCGTGTTGGTTAATTTTAACTTACTTTAATATTTTTAATCTGTTCCGATACGTTCTAGCTTTTTTGGAGCTTTTGGTTACTTTCGGTTAGTCGTTGAATCAACTTTCGGTTAGTTTCAGTTAGTTCCAATTTATTTTAGTAATTTGAACCGAATCCGATAGGTTATAACCAATTTTAATTTTTATGGTTGGTTTTGGTTATTCGCCAAATTTCGGATACTTTGAGTTAGTTTTAACTTACTTTTATTTTTTTAATTTGTTCCGATTCATTTTAAACTTTTTTGTGCTTTTGGTTACTTTTAGTTAGTTTGAGTGAGTTTGGGTTAGCATCAACTTTCGATTTGTTTCAGTTAGCTTTAATTTATTTTTGTCATTTGAACGTCCTCAGAAACAGACTAACACGATATCTCACGTATATTACGTGATGTGCCAAATGTAGCATGCACTTTTTCGTGATTTGATACCCCATAATAGGAAAACAAAAACATTTCCAATGTTAAAAAGCATCCACATTTTTATGTCGACCCATACTAAAGTAAGATCTTATTACATCTTGTTTTTCACACATGACATCATCGAAAATGAAAACGTATTTGGTTTCACATCCGATGGTTCCACAATGTTGGTCGCATCACTAAATGTGTAAAATCCCAATCCCTTGATTGGGGTTAGAATTTTCCTCAAATATTTATATTTCGGTTGGTACAGCGACTTTGAATAAATGTAAACGTTCTCGAAACGTAATCCTAATGGATGAGTAAGCATCGTTATCATAACATTGGTTTTTCCACAATCTGATGGTTCGATTAGCAAACCGCGGATAGAACTGGGAAGCAAAGGGCCATGTCTCCAACATTCCTTTTGTCTATGTCCAGATCCAACTTTTTCATCAACATTGTCGATATGAAACTTTTGTTTTAGGTTTCCAAAATGCATTTTTTTTGTCATTCACACAAACACCCACAAAAGAAAGAAATATTATAACTAACTGTTTATGTTATTTATCATTCAGATGACATTCGTCAACCGAAGTAGACGGTCTCGTTATTCAAATAAAACTGAAAGTGGTATTGTAAACTCATTAATTAATAGTCTTCCTTTTGAGTTACACATTCCAGGCTACCAGTATTGTGGTCCAAGCACTAAAGTTAGAAAACGCGTGGCAAGAGGTGACAGAGGTATAAATCCTCTGGACTCTGCTTGCATAAAGCACGATCTATCTTATTAGTAGAGTGCTACTTATAACTTATTTTGACTTGTGTGGGCACCTTGGGGTTACAAGCTGAAATTTTCACAGAATGAAGGTTTTATTATATTAACTCAAAATCCGAAGGTAATAAAAAATCATAACGGGCAAAAGGGCAGTATACCTAAAAATCGAGATTATTATATGAACGTGTAAGATATTAATTTATGAATGTTTTCATATAAAATTCATCTACATTTTTGTACAAATTATATTTTTTATCATTGCTTGAAATATGCAGATTACATTGGCCCTTACGGCAAAATAAATAAAAAAATTGAGATATCTCCCTTCCAACTTGGGCAAAATCAGATTGAAATATACTCATTTTTGTATTCACCTCGCATTCTCTCCGAAATGAAGGCTCAAATCAGAAATTTTTATTCTTGCAAAAAGTTTGCCTTAAGTATTTAGAATACATAGGTGCATGAATACATTTTTTTTCTCAAATGGTAATGGAAAAATAGAATTAAATGTAAAAAAGTAATTTTCTTCTAGCCGCGACCGTCCGATCTCGTGCTGCCCGAGTACTCTCGCATCTCACTTTTCTCCATAGCTTCCTCTCTCTCGCCTATTGTACAATACAATAAGTGCTTTTACACGATTACGGGTAAGAATACTAATAATAATAATAGCTATTATTATTTGAATAAAGTCAATGAAGACATTTTCGATTATACTGAAATTTATTTTTCCTATACGCTGCTAGGTAATAAAGAAGTAGAAAAAAAAATCATATACTTGATGCAACTGCTATTAAGAAAAGGACTAGCTTTTATTCAGAATAGAAAAACTCAAAATGTAATTTTTTTTTATAATATCAAAATATATTTATCTTCAGTGTCTGTATCTTCTTCAGGAATAGACAAAATGACTTCAATATTGCCTTCCAGTATTTTTTTTTGCATGATCCTATGCAACCTATTTAATTTCTTCTACGTGTACATCCAATCTAATAAAAAATTATTTGATTAAGTTTTATTATGTACCTATTTAATCTAATAATAATATCCCTTTTTTACATCCACATGCAATAAATACTTTTACATCCGAAGGAAATGCTGGTGTTGTTAAAATTTGGGATAATTTGGATATCACCTGCCTTCTCAAATTTCCACCCGCATTCTGTCACCTCTGGTAATAGGGGATATGGTTCTAAAGAACTGAAGCACACCTTAGTTTGATAATGTGCTCTCAGACTGCGAAATTTTAAACTATTTTTTGTAGGGGCTAGTTTTTTCAATTAGCGATGAAGAGGCCAATAGTGTCCTGAAAATATTAATAGACGAAATGTTTGGATTTGTTGAAAATTATTTTATGATAAATTTCTCTATGTTATTGAACATGCCATCTGAAAATTCCTGGACCCCAATACCGTCTAAATAATCGGAATAATTTAGATAAATTTTCCAAGATTTCATTTTTTCTAATTCTGAAAACTGGCTGGTTGTATGACAACCCGTTAGAGCATGAAATGCAGGTAAATTTTTTGCAAGTTTTTCTTCTAGGTTGATGTCATGAACGGCCACATATCGCACCGAATTTCCTCTTCCACATTTTACCCAAATTCTCTAGAAGTATATATTTTTAAAATGTACCAGAAGTACAAGTACATCAGTGTCATTGGAGTCCACTATGCATGTCAAATAATACATACAATGTTTAGCAGAGAGTATAATATGCAACAAAATCCTAGTATCAGCTTCTTCGTGACTATAGAGGATAGTAATTTGTTGTCAATTGGTTCGCAATTTGCTTTCTTATCAAAAATATTGGTAAATCCCCCACTATAGTTGCGCACTTGAAATTCGTTTTATGAGAGTGCTCGTTCAGATAAAAAGTTCGTTAACTGTTTTTTTTTAACTAAAAACAGAGTGGATAAATAAATTCCACTGTTTTGGATGTAGAAAAGGTAACTTATTATTAGATTAAATCGGTACATAATAAAACTTAATCAAATAATTTTTTATTAGATTGTATGAAAGCAAAGCTTGTACACGTAGAAGAAATTAAATAGGTTGCATAGGATCATGCAAAAAAATACTGGAAGGCAATATTGAAGTCATTGTGTCTATTCCTGAAGAAGATACAGACACTGAAGATAAATAGATTTTTTCTTCAAACGTCAGTAAATCCGTCATTACTCGACTGTGTAGGCGGCCGTGAAGTTTAATTTTTCCTCCGCCGGAGCTTTACTTTTCACTTTTCCGCCGGCGGAGGTAAAAGTGTTACCATAGCAACATAGATACAAACAAACAACAAAACAAGCGTCAACAACTCAAGAATTATTAAACTAAAATTTGTATTTATCACTCAATTTGTGCACTGCATTTCTAAAAATCACTAATTTATGAACAAATTGGTTATTATTTAATCTAACTTACTCAATAACTGCTTATCAATACGGAATTAAAACGCAATCGGAGACGCAATTTAAAAAAAAATAATTATTTTTGACAGTGTCCACTGACAGCTTTATGTTACATTACTATAGCAACAACCTGTGCCTATTCACCGACACCGGTCTAAGCCGCCTTGCCGCCTTGCGAACCCACTTATCTTTAATAATAATTATTATTATTACTATTAAAAAGAGTTGTTTTTGCATTAATTTGTCGACATTTGAAGAAAAAACAGCATATTTTATTTGGAGGAAAAGTTACTTTTCATGGTTTGCTCTCTATTAACAGCCTCACTCCGTTCGGCTGTTAAACACGAGCGCGCCATGACAAGTATCACTTTTCCTCCATATAAAATAATATACTATTGTTATTATAAAGATTTTTTTACATTTTGAGTTTTTCTATTCTGAATAAAAGCTAGTCTTTTTTTTAATAGCAGTTGCATTAAGTATATGATTTTTTTTCTACTTCTTTATTACCTAGCAGCGTATAGGAAAAATAAATTTAAGGACAATCGAAAATGTCTTCATTGACTTTATTCAAATAATAATAGCTATTATTATTATTAGTATTCTAACCCGTAATGGTATAAAAGCCCTTATTGTATTGTACAATAGGCGAAAGAGAGAGAGAGGAAGCTATGGAGAAAACTGAGATGCGAGAGTACTCGGGCAGCGCGAGATCGGACGGTCGCGGCTAGAAGAAAATTACTTTTTTACATTTGATTCTATTTTCCCATTACCATTTGAGAAAAAAATGTATTCATGCACCTATGTATTTTAAATACTTAAGGCAAACTTTTTGCAAGAATAAAAATTTTTGATTTGAGCCTTCGTTTCGTAGAGAATGCGAGGCGAATATAAAATTGAGTATATTTCAATCAGATTTTGCCCAGGTTGGAAGGGAGATATCTGAATTTTTTATTTATTTTGCCGTAAGGGCCAATGTAATCTGCATATTTCAAGCAATGAAAAAAATATAATTTGTACAAAAATGTAGATGAATTTTATATGAAAACATTCATAAATTAATATCCTACACGTTCATATAATAATCTCGCTTTTTAGGTATACCTACTGCCCTTTTGCCCGTTATGATTTTTTTATTACCTTCGGATTTTGAATTAATATAATAAAACCTTCATTATAGAAAAGATAATGATGAAGTAACATACTATGACAGTTTTGGTGATTTACCACCACCTGTTGAATTAGTGCGCTATCTAAAAACAGGGGCACAAGCAACGAAAAATATTTACTATACATATGATCGACAACAACAATTCGGAACAGTCTGGTGCGGACACTTGTATTTAAAGTTTCTCTCAAAATCATAGAAAAAAAGTCGCAACTATGTCTCTATCCCCACAGATGGAGCGTGATAGGCATAAAAAAATGGTGTCATCACTAAAGGCATTATCCCGATCGGCCATTACTGAAAATGACATCGGAGCAATTGGAAAATATACCAAAGGAAGTTATAATAGCGTGCACACCGAATGAAATGGCACCGATCTGGGACAAGTTACCTGAAGCTCTACAAAACGATGTAGATTTATTAAAGTATCGATATTGTGATGAGCATTACAATAAAGAAGTTTGGAATACCAGCGATGTAGGTGATGGGCCCGCCCCGAGAAGATTATTTTGTTGTTATTGCAAAATTGGCGACGTAAAGATTACCGCCAAAAATTTCACACGATCATCAGAGAGGCACAAAAGATGACCAGGTCTTAACATTTTGAATTGTTGTTGTTGTAAACAGCAATAAAATAGCTACATAATTAATTTGGTAATCAGTCATGTCGTACACATTCACGTTAACAGGACGTAGCAGCGTTTTAAGTGCTGATTTTTTTCCCACCCATTGAGTTGAATAAAACAAGTCGATATGGGTTGGCCCTTCTGGGATTCTATACATACAACAGTATTTTCAACGTTGACGAAAGCAACAACGCCTTTAAATACAGTAAAAATGGTAGTGCAAAAATTTCACGTTTAACCATTCCTCCTGGGGCCTACGAAATCGTCGAAATCGAGCGTGCTATGATTGCAGCATTGCGAGCATCCTCGAAAGATAATGATACTAATCGATTTTCGTAAAAAGCCAATAACAATACCTTGAAATATTAATTGAAATCCAAGTTAAATATCGGTTTCGAAGTAGATAATAGTATCGGTAGAATGCTAGGATTCGAGCCTGGCGAGTTCAAAAGTGGCGTTAAATATGAATCCATATTTCCAGTAGACATTATGAAGGTGCGAACTGCGAATAATACGTATATACTGTAATATTACATCTGGAGCCTACCTGAACTCTCGCGAATGTCACTCTTTATTCGAATTTGACATAGAAGTTGAACCTGGATACAAAATAACAAAAGAACCTCAAAACAATATTTATTTACCCATAAAGCCTGACGGACGTCAGTTCATCGACAACATTACGTTACGTATCTTGGATGATAACGGCGACCTGATAGACTTTCGAGGAGAGAAAATTATTGTGAAATTGGAATTGAAGAAAGTTGCCGTATAATAATGGGATTTTGCTACAATCCTCAATTGCACAGACTTCGGTCTATCCAAAAATATGCTGAAAAACTCAATAAAAATAGGCGAGACACTAAGGGAAGGTTCATTCATACCTCGAACACAAGACCTGCAGCACATTTGCAACAAATGTCCGCAAACGTTTGTAGCTTTTTAAAATCAATCGGTTTGAAGTTGAAGTCAAGAAGGCAAAAAAAATCATGACCAGCAGCGATAAGATTGACATCTTTACCGAACCCATTCTCGACAATTCCATCATCAGTTTACAAGAGCATACATATAAACCGTATGGCTCCCCAGTTTTCCAAATTTCTGACGAAATTCACATCCCAGTTCATTTCCAAGATATAATATTGATATCTGAAAGATATCTATATCGAGGGAAAGTTCAAGCCCAAAGATCCTAGTAAAAGGTGCTACCTATCCAATAATGCACTAGCCTTTCTCTTCGATGATTCGATATGAAATGGGCAGCGAGGAAGTGGCAGTTGTTAGAGAGCCTGGAATTACAACAACACTAAAAAGAATGGTTTCCTTTAGTGCCTCACACATGAAGCCTCTTCTAATGTGTGGTTGGGGGTTGGCCGAAAACAAACAAGATATCGTCGATTATGCTAGCCACGTATTTTCCGGTAAATTACCCCTAAAGTATTTAATGGGTTTTGCCGAAGACTGCACGAAGGGGATCTTCAACGTCAAGCAGGACCTTATATTAATAATAATTGCTCGCACCTTCATCAACTACTACATGGGAGAAGTTGAAGCAGACATCACCATTGACAAAATTGAATGGAAAATTCGCCATATCATTCGTTTGGACTTTGAGAACTAGCATTAGCATAGAAAGGCCGCGCTTTCTCATTATCGGCTTCCAAAAAATTGAAAATTGTGATAGAAAAGAAAAGGACGCCACAGAATTTACTACTGCAGATGTAAGTGACATTCGTTTATACCTGAACTCCACGGTATATCCCTATGAAAGATGTAATCTTGAATTTTCAAGGAAACTATATGCACCAGCATACTATAACTATGAACATTTTCAAAGCGGTTACTAAGGACGTGAAATGAACGAGCCAATGTTGGATTTCGCCGAGTATTTAAATAATCCTGTGTTTGTTATCGACTGTAGTGGCCAACCAGAAGCCATGAAGTCCACCACAGTAGATGTGAAAATAGAATTTCAAACTAGAAAGAGAAAATTTCCAAAAGACACTAAAGTTTATGCATTAATAATCCACGATACATATTTTAGTTACAATATGTTAAATGGTTTTAAGTTCATTTAGAAATAATTATAATTGTATGTAACTTTCTATTCATTTAAATAATAAACAAATTTATAAAACACTCTTTTGTTTGCAATTAATTCCAAACAATAAGTATTCGTTTTAGAATAAACTCTTGGTATTAGAAAGGAATTTGTTTATACGAAATAAACAAATGTGCGTTATGCCGATAAAAGTTCGACGAGTATATTCTTCGCAAAAAACTATAGAACATTGTCTTTATAATTTTTCGTCTAAGTTGATTAGTTTAGGTGATATATGAATTTGTTGTTAATACGAAATAAACAAATGTGCGTTATGCCGATAAAAATTCGACGAGTATATTCTTCGCAAAAAAATATAGAACATTGTCTTTATAATTTTTAGTGCAAGTTGGTTAGTTTACGTGATATACGAAATTAACAAATGCGTGTGTTTAGAAAAGTTGGGAAGATAGAAGAAAATGTTTCAAACAAAAACCTCCCGATTTGGTTATTAGAACATGACTTAAAGAACTGCGCATAAGAAATGTGACCCCCCGTTTTTTTTAAGTCCGAATCTTTAAATTGGATCGGTTATTTTTCAAAATGCATTATACAGATGAATAGAATTGTGAAATGTTGCGTTTGTATTATCAAAATCGTAAAAATGCGTGTGCAGCTTGAAGGGATATAGCTGCATATTTCCTAATAGAGAAGTTCCAGACCTAATAACTGTTAGTAACAGAGAGCGGGGATCACAGGAAAAAGCGAGTTGCCGTAGATAATGAAAATGAGGAATTAGATATTTTGTTGTTTTTCCAAGGTAACAGAAATTAACTACTAATAGGCTTGTCCTAGCATGAAATTTCGGACGGTTTTAAGCCAGTTTAGTTGATTGGCCAACTGCGCATGCGCGATCCGAGACCTGGATGCAAACGGTTTGAGATTTTCATCTGCTAGAACGCTTATTTCAGGTGACATTTCGCTACGTCAATTTTATACAAGCGTTTAGCGCTCCTATTAACTTTTCGATGCGAAAGCCGTAGACATGCGTCGACTGTATCGGAATTATCTATGTCTTTACGGTCTAAATAAATGCTTCCAACGCCTCAGTGGTGTAGTAGTTAGACGTTCTGCTTGTCATTTGTACGTCGCGGGTTTGATTCCCGCTAGTCTCAACGCTTGTCTTGTGTTTACTTTTTTTAAGGTTATGTTTGCTTTTTATTAATTTATTTATTTTTCTTAATTTTGGGCAAGCCTTGGGTTAGTTCTTGTTGGTTGCGCTCCCGTAGCGAGCGGAAGGCCATGCGAAGTCATAATAATACCTATTCTCGTTTCGCCATTACGCATGTCCACGGCTTTCGTATCGAAAAGTTAGTAGGAGCGCTAGACGCTTGTAATTTTATTTATGTTTTGATTTTCAAATAGATTTTTTTTTCAGCAATATCATAAAAAGAATAATACAGTTGTTGATTAACATTGACAATGTTAATGTCAACGGTGTTTTAATTTATTTATTTATTCATTCAACGGGATAAACCCAATCGTACAAAGTAGGAATTTAACACAATACAACTAAACATTTAAAAAATAAAAAACAGCAATGAAGTAAACAATACAACAATCACAGTGAATTACTTCAAATCTAAACAGTACCTACAATCGCAGTGAGGACCTAACACGACCAAAAGGAGTAGTGAGTACCAAACACATTCCCCTTGATTTCATTAGCATATTATTATGCCATAGCACTATTAATCGAGTTTGCCGTATGCCCACGTAATGTCAAAAAGCAATACAAAATTTAACACAAAACACTGTAACAAATTAGTTTCTATATAACCAAACCACTGTCTTTAATGCATAAAAAAAGTGACCAGACATATAAAATCAAAACCAAACAAGTCAACCGGCTGGATGGATTCGCGTGGTTACATGGAAACAAGACACAATTAGTACCTTCTGCGCATGCCATAGACTGAAAATCATTGCGAATTCCGCTGGACTGTTTTGACGATTTTCAACTAGTTTGCAAACTGGACTTTGTTGTTGCTAGAACATCTAACTGGTAGTCGGAATTTTGGTTTTGTTTTGCTAGAACGCGTATATTACTATGCGCAAACTCCGGATGGTTTTGTACCGTTTGAACTCGCTGCTAGAACAAACCTATTAAAAACCTAATCATTTACTAAACTAACACCTTTTAGAAAACTCGAACAGATCCATAGAAGATGCCCATAAGCATTTTGTTAAGTCAGCAACCAAAATTCAAAATACGCTTAAAAAGTACGGGTATTTTCCTTATAAAATTATGACAGTTCAAAAATTAGAAAACGCACATAAAAATACGCGAATTATATTTTGTAACAATATGTTACGAAGGAAGAAACAAGATCGATATTTTTTTAATAAAATATTATGGACTGAGGAGTGCACTTTTACAACTGCGGTCACATTTAATAGAAGAAACACACATTTTTGGGCCACTCAAAATCCACGAGAATTATCGGAAATAAAATTTCTGGGAAGAAGGTCCCTGCATGGATTGGTAGGCGTGGAACCGTCCACTGGCCACCGAACAGCCCAGATCTCACGCCTTTAGATGCGTTTTGTGGGGATATTTAAAAAACAAGGTTTATGCTGCTATTGAAGATCTCAGGGCGGGAATTTTATACTACATAAGCGACCTTAACCAGAACAATCCAATTTTTATTACCAATGCAACAAATAAATTAGAAAGCCACTTCCGAGATTGTTTCAATAGAAACGGTGGGCATATTCAACAATTGTAATAGTTAAGTTTTTTATTATCAAACATGTTAAGATACGAATTTGTATATAATAATAAAAAATTATTAAAACATTGATTTATTTTAATTAAATCAACTTTTAAAGTTAAATAGCTCGGATAAAACTGGCTGGCTTAAACAAATGTAGGCAAATTATATATTTTTGTAATCGGAGAACAAAGATCTTTCATTCTGAGGAGAAATATACAGGGTGTTCTATTTAAAATATATATATTTTTTGTTTTTCACACTTTTTGCAGCACCCTGTATAGACAAAAATATGTTTTCTGAGAACTACTTCTCGAGCACTGCAACTTTCATATTTATTTTTTTTTCTACACAGTGGCACAAAAAAGTTAAGGGGGGTGGGAAAATATAAAAAAATGACCCTGTACAGGGTTTTCCCGTATATTTTAGGACCCACCTACAAGGGTTATTTGAAAAGATGTCAAAAAATGGTAAATACAAAAGTTCTATCTTTTATCCTAATTCGTCTGTATATCCTATCAAAAACGTAAAAATATTCCTGCAAATGTCAAATTTTGGCAGGTTGTCATATTTTTTTAATGGAACACCCTGTATATTATTTCATATTTAAACAGATATACTTTTGGCGATTTCAAAAATATATAGTTTTTTTTAACCCGGTTTCAAAATATAAGCTTTCGAAATTTTAAAATTTTAATTAAAGAACAGTTAAAAGAAACATTTATATTTGCAAAAATTCTACAACTATTAAGTAGCTAAAAGACTTTAAGTTGTATTTTCAATATAGCCTCCTTGATTTAAAATGCAGTTCTCAACATTTCTCATAAATTTTCTGTGAATGGCTTCGTAGGTAAAATTAGAACAATCTCTATTTAAATCATTGATCGCCTGGCGTATTCTTTCTTCTAAAACTTCAATGGTTCTGGGTCGATTGTAATAAATCTTATTTTTTAGGTAGCCCCACAAAAAAAAGTCCAGTGGCGTGAGATCAGGACTATTTGCTGGCCATTTCAATTGTCCACGTCTCCCTATCCAAAAATCATACCTATTATCATAGATGAATATAGCTAACTATATTCATCTATGCTATTATTAAGAAAGTTTGTAACTTGCATAGCATAGCATTATGTGGCGGGGCGCCATCTTGATGCCATATTAAATTAGCATATTTCTAAACACTCCTCGATTTCATTTTGCAAGAATTCATAGTATTTTTGTCCTTTTAGATTTCCGTTTAAAAATATGGGCCCAATAATTTGATCACCAAGAATACAACACCAAACATGAAGGGACCTTCTTCCTTGTATTTTGACTTCCTGAGTGGCATGCGGGTTTTCTCTTGACCAGTAATGCTTGTTTTTTCGATTAAACATTCCTGCAGTGGTAAATATCGTCTCGTCAGTAAAAAAGTATGTTTGATACATTTAATTCATTTCTTAATACTGTCCGTTATATTTCTTGGCAAAATTCCAATCAGTCCCTTTTATTGCCATCACTTAGTTGTTGAACTGGTAAAAACTTATAAGGTTTATATTTATAATGTGAAAGAACTGAATGTATTTTATTTAAAAAAATTGCTGCTTCGGGAATTGAACGTTCAGGGTCTTCTAAAAAATATAAATATAACTAATTATGGTTAGAAAAGCAAAAGTTTAAACAGGAAAATACCTTCAAAATAAAGTAAAATATTTAAATCTTCTTCAGTGTTCCTTTCCACTGTTCTTACCTTTCGCTTAAGTGATTTTCTTTCATTTAATTGTTTTACAGTATTTATTATTGTCATACGATTAGGAACTGTCCTATCTGGAAACCTTCTTCTATATTCATTACAAGCTCTTGAAGCACTCTTCCCATTTATATAAAATAATTGAATCATATCGAGTTTTTCTTGTTCAGAATAGCCCATCTTATAATAAAAAATATTTCTTCAAACTAACCACTTCAACAAAAAATCCCAATTGTTTCAGTTTGACTACAAACTGCAATACATTGAAATTTTCCAAATATTGAGCACAAGCGGATACCTTTTGAATAATGTTCTGCAAACTCACAATAAAAGTCAACATATTCTGGTCTGCTATGCATAGCATTATAATAATTATCTGAACTTAATTGGCTAAATTATTCATGTAACTTTTTCACAGCCTCATCCATAACTGTTAATGTATATAACTGACAGCGACTGAATGATCGTAAGTATCAATGTTCCTTATAAACAGAAAATTCCCTTATTATCACATTGATGTTCTGGGGATGATATAAACTACTTCATCATCTTCATCATCATCATTATTATCACCATATAGAATAGTTTCAAAAATATCTATAATGAATTTAGTTTCTTTCACAATAGCTCTTTTTTGATTACTATATTTTATATTAATGTAATCACAATAACTTCTATACAATGGGCACACATCCTTCCTTTTAACCACTCTGTTAAGCAATCTAAACACAATTTGTGTTTACAATAATTTGGTGTGCAAATGTTTTCTTTTTCCAATGGATTGAAACAAATAGGACATTCCTCTTTGAAGTGCACTTCACTTTTAGTTTTTTTGAGCTAACTGTTTCCGAACTAACTATTTCTGAATTAACTCTCTAGTACTCGATTTCTTAATTTGCGTTCTTGTTACATAACAATTTAGCACGAATATGTAACAGATAGAAGTCAAATAAAGTCAGTAATTGCACCCTTAATCTCGCATGAATTTCGAACGACCGTTGCCTTATCGAGCTATTAGAGAAATAGACTGAAAGCAAGCTAGTTATATACAAAATTTGATTTTCTATGTTTGTTATCACTGGTTTAATCACTAGATTGTATCGTATTCTCCATCGCTATCAAGAACACATTTAAGTATATAGCAGTGCACTTCAATTAAATCATTTACCTTGCGAATAATTTCCTATTTCGACGGTAATATACCTTAAAGGAATTGTTGGTTGCCTACGGACGAGTGTAATATCGAAACGTTTAATGAAAAGATTATTCTTGGAACGTTACCATATGTTTAATTCGCGTAGCGGTTGCCCTGTGATTTTGACGTGGTTACGATTCAAGTCAACAGGAAAATACATTATTAATTGATGTGCTGCCGTTGTTTTGATATTAAACTACTGTTTTTCGCTTTCGCGTTAAAAATACGCAGTCAAGATATGTTAGTAAATGCGTATGTTCCCTAACTTGGCAACGTCGCTCGAACTGCTTTGCAATGTTGGATATATGGTTTTAGCAAGGTAAAAACGGGTCTAGCTTAAGATATGTTTAGGTCCGATTATTGCAAATGCTTTGAACAGATTTGGTGTTAAAAGTTTTAAATGGCCGCCGTTCGGGATGATTTAGTTTCTGTTTGTCTGGTCATTGTCAATGATGGATTTATCGTTGGATTTCTTTGTTCCGCCAGCAGTACATAATATCACACAGCCTTAGGGACGTTTCATTGCATGTTGAAGAGGTTGGTAGATTTGGCGACAATCGGCTGGTGTATTTATACGTTGGATACAGGACAGTGTAAAGCGCGCCTATGGGCAGAGTTTTTGCTAGCTTTTTAACATTGAATTTCACGACTACCGAAGTCATTTTTGGCTAGATTTCGTCCTCTTTCTTCAGAAAACCCTCAAAGGAGGTAGTGCGTCCGCCTGATAAAAGTTTAAGAATTTGCAATTCGCCTTAAACGGGGATTATACTTTATTTCGGGTATAAAGTGGCCTAGTTGCTGTAGTTTATGGCTTGACTGTGGATGGGTTGGTTTTTGCCTAAGGTCAAGATTTTGGATTAGTAACTTGCCACGTGCAGTGGATTCTGGAACAAAGTACGCCGTTTCGTTCTTCGAGGAATGCCTGTAGAAGAGAGCGTTTGCTTCCCAATTCGTCATTACCATCGAAAAACCCTACGTAGTTAGGTAAATAAATATACATATCTTATATTTTGTACATACATACTCATTTATTTTCTGTACAGGGGACTTATTTTATCAGAGTATAAGTTATTTCATTATAGTTTTCTAACGGGTGTCAGGGAGAATTGAAATACTGCACAATATTGCTATATAGAGAGTGTTACTTTTGAAAATTTATTAATTCTTGCACGTATATCATGCAATATCGTCAGACAAAAGATGACTTAGGCTTGGAACAGGCATAGCATGATGTATTTACACTCAGTATTTTTGCAAGAAGTGATATTCTGGCGAAATAAAGCCTATTAAATAATAGTTCATGATACCGTTCTCGTATCATATTGCAGTCGAACAGTCATAGCTGATTCTTTGTCTTTATGGGCACCAGTTTTCTTAGTATTTTATGTCTTTCACCTGTAGGGTGATATGTTATTGGTTATATTATGACCTTGGCATTTTGGCAAGACGACTATCATTATTTTTAAATACTCTCATTATTATTTTTAAATACTCATTGAGTTGAGAGTGTTCTGAAAGAGGAGGCTGTCTGATATTACAGTGAGAGAATGCATACTTAGCGCTTGTTCTCTTTCAGGGTTTTTTTTTGGGGAGCCATTTTTGTTGGAAGCCAGTTTTACCGGGAGCCAGTTTATTGGAGCTATTATTGTTGGCTGGAGCTGTTTTGCTTGGAGTTGTGTCTCTGGAGCAAGCTATTTTTGTTTGGAGCGAGCTTTGCTTGAAGAGAGATTAAGTAGCTAACCAAGTAGCTGCCAGTCAATACAGCTGATTGTGTGTTATTGGTACTAACTGCAGCCGTAGAGGTATGGCATTACCTCAAATACCACTGAGAGTTTATGGTCGAAAGGTGTTTAGCAGTAGTCCACGTGCAAGAAGCCGTAGGTGATATCGGCGAAGACCAGTAAAGATAAGTTTAGGTTATATTTGTGATCTTTTTCGGCATAATGTTAGTGGCGTGTTACTGATATTTTCACGCGTGTATTTTCAGCGTGTTATTGACATTTTTCAGCGTATATTAGATTGCGTGTTTTAGAGTTTCTTTTCCAGCGTTGTATCATATCGCGTGTTTTAGTTTTCTGCGTGGTATCGATATAACTATTTTCGGAACTGTTTGGGTGTAAACACAGCTTACCAATACGAATCTAATTAACTGCTGTATTTACTAGTGTGGATCTATTAATGCTCATGTTTTTATGTATTACATTTCTTTAATCTTACAATTTGATTTATATTGTGTTAAATGATCAATATTGTCGTTCTGATTTATTGACTCTTCAGTTTAAATAATTTTACATAACGGTATTTTATAATCTGAATCAGTAAGGTTTATTCATGTACAACTGCGAGTCGTCTACCATGGTAAACGCGCCCAAAGTTTAGTAGCTACTATTAGACGGATAACTTTTAATTACTAGTATGATGAGACGATAGATGCCTTAGGTATATTGTGATTATTGATTAATTTGTTGAACTTGGTTTGATCTTTCGTAATCATTTGGCGTTAGATTGTTACTTCCGTTATAGCTAAAGCGTAGCTAATAATTTTTCGATCACTCTTATCTAATTCACTTCTATTATAACGCAATTTTAATTCAAATTACTGTCGATATATTTATGAGCATATAGGTTATTAATTGCTTTCACATTAAGATCTTTTACCTTTTGTTATAAATTTATATCATTTTGTTATTGAAATTAATATGACAACACGTTATCGTCTAACCTAACGAACGCCAATAAATTTAAACCTGCACGAACGTGACCGTCTTTTATTTGCTCTCGAAAGATCTCAACCAAAAGTGTAATTAGTAGTCGCCCTTGCGTAGCGGATAATCGTCGATTTGGATCGCCCTTATGGATTCTTAAGACCGAGGATCTTCCTGTTTGGGTCTGCGGATTTGGATATTTCAAACTGGTTGCGCCCTGGTCAAGAGTGAGTAATTGACCCACTCCCACGCCGACGAGCAAGTCGGAGCACACATGTTGCGCTGGCTGCATCCCTAAGGGTAGGTATCATCTTATTCATTATATCTCGCTAACACATTTAAAAGGGTTTTACGCGCAACATTTTGGCGCCCAACGTGGGGCCGTTTAGGCATGATATTGGCGTGCTTTCATGCGTTGCAGTCATTTAAACGGAAAATTTGGAAAAAATAGTTGTATTTTGACATTGATTAAGTTTGGTTGAGAGATTCAGAGTAAATTCGGATTTTTCAGAGGGACGGTATTCTCGAAGTGGTTGTGCTGTTATTTAGTGGTTTAGTTATTAAGTGTTGGTGAAAGTGACAGTGTTGTTATACTTGTATATTTTTTGTGTTTATCTGTTTGCCACACTGTCGCGGACAATGCATGTTAATAGACTTAGTCAAGATGAGCTTACATACGAACTCGCTGTCATAGGGATTGCAGCTGGTAACTGTGAGGATATGAGGCATCGTTTGTCATTAGCCCTTCAGATGGAAAAGAGTGGCGAAAGTGTTAGATATCCAGAATATCCTTTCAGTTATGAAGAGGATGCTAAAGCTGTGGACAAGAAGATTAAGAAACTCATGAGGGATATAAGTAAGTTCACTGGAGGCAAGAAAAGCGGTGACTTCATGAAGTTCCAGAGTAAGCTGGCCCATGTTTTGAATCGACTGGATCATATGGAGCCAGGGTCTGACCAAGATAAATGTAAGTCTAAGTCAGAATGGGTTGCCATGACTCTTACATTGTTGAAGAAACTTGATGATCAAGCGACGAAATCTGAGGAGAAACAGAGTGTTCCTCCCACCTTGGATATTTTGGAAAATGAAACTGCTGTACCGTCGGGAATGGAGCGGAGTGCTCATGATAACAGCTCAGATGAGGAGAGTGAACACAGTTTCAATGCGAATCTAAGGCAATCAGTCAATTCTTCAAGTGTAAACCAAAACACGGGTTCAGCCAGTATGAGAAAGAAAGAAAGAAAGAAAGAAAGTTTATTCATGCTAATACACACTAGTGCTTACATACGTCAGAGTATTTAGATACCTTATCCTTTGCTCAAGCAGTGGCAATTTAAGCCATGCATCCAGAGCAACGATTCATTGTAAGACATTAAAAATTTAAAATATGGAAATAGCAATACATCCAAATAGTAATTAGCAATATTAAATAATATTAAAATATCACTCACTTAACTATATTTCACATTTTACAACACAAAGTCTGAGAAATCATTTATGAAGAATTCATCCAAGGAGTAGAAACACTTTTTTATAAGATATTTCTTGACAGCTGATTTAAAAACTTTAGTAGGTAATATTTTCATGTGAGGTGGCAGCAAGTTAAATAGTTTAGGACCAAGGAATGATATGCCTGTTTTCGTTCTATGTATTCTGTGATATTCTGTATATATGTGATCACAATTCCTGGTCATGTGATTGTGAATATTTCGGTGTGCTATGTACTTGTGACTGTTTTCTTTGACGAATAGAACACACTGCAAAATGTAAAGACATGGTACTGTTAAAATCTTTAATTGAATAAAACTTAATTTGCAATCGGCTCTGTACTCTAGCCCTGCAATTACCCTTATGGCTTTTCGTTGTAGACCAAAAATTCTCTTGGCACTAGCTGCGTGACCCCAGGCCAAGAGAGCATACGAGATCTTTGATTCGACACATGCATAGTATACTGACATAACACCCCTCTCAGGTAACACGTACACCAAGCTCCTCAAAGCAAATATTCCCGAGGCATAGACAAAGATAGTCAATATGTGAATTCCAAGTCATTTTTGCATCAATTTGCACCCCCAAGAAACGAACCGACGCGGAGCTTTCCACACCCTGTAAAGAACGAAGTGAAAAGTAGATCACTTCGGTCTTCGACTGGTTCAAATTCAGCTGGTTACAGGTGAACCATTCAGCAACCTTCGACTGTGTCTCCCCCACAACTGTCACGATTTCCGTTAAATCATTGGCTTTCTTAAGTACATTTGTGTCATCAGCAAATAGCATAAGGTCAGCACCGGGATCACAACTCTCCAGATCATTGATGTAAATTAAGAAAAGCAGCGGGCCCAGCACTGAACCCTGTGGTACGCCGAAAAGCACTTCACGGAGGCTTGACTGGTGACCATTAGACTCTACAAGTTGTTGTCTACTGTTTAAATAGGATGATAATAAATGTTGGTTTTTTTCATCAAAATTGTATGATTTTAATTTTTCTAACAGCAGTTTGAAAGAGACAGAATCGAAAGCTTTACTGAGGTCGCAGAACAGAGTCCCCTGTTTCATAGGCGCCGTTTACAATTTCAACAAGCTTGTTTATTGCCATAGTAGTTGAATGCGAACTTCTAAAGCCAAACTGGTTTGGATAAAATAAATTGTTTGATTCAAAATATGAGGAAATACGAATTTTTAAGGCATGTTCGAATACTTTAGAGAAAATTGGTACAATTGAGATGGGTCTGTAGTTATTAAGTTGATCTGGGGATCCCTTTTTATGGATTGGTATTACTTTGGCTATTTTCAACACTGATGGAAAAATTGAATCTTTTATGCATAAGTTTATAAGTTTAGTAAGTGGATAAACTATTTCATTTGAGATACTTTTGATCATTTTACTATTGAAGCCAAAGTAATCACGACTTTTTTTGTTCTTTAGACCCTTTATCAAACCCCGAGTTTCATTGAAGGTTACTTCTGTAAAGGAGAAAGACAAATTGTTTATTGTTGGCACATGGGCAGCAATGTACGAGTTTGTATAGACGCTTGATGAAGTATTACATTGTGGTAGATTTTCAACAAGTTTACGAGGAATATCCACAAAAAACTCATTCACCCTGTCCGGCACCAAGTCAATATTATTTTTAGATTTTTTATTACCCAGGTTAGACTGACTCCTGACTGTGTTCCAAATAGCTGTAGGACTGTAGTTGTGCACTGACAGGTAATTATTGTTAGCTTGTTTTTTGGCCCTTGCTAACTCAGAGCGATAGTGTTTTGAATACCGTTTAAGCATTAATCCAGCATTCTCAGATCTAGAGGTTCTTGCCAATTCTCGATAGAAGTTTAGTGTTTCTCTTTTAGTTTTGAGCTCTTCAGTGAACCAGTTGACAAGTGGTTTATTTTGTTTGTGTTTAAAGTTCTTTTCTGGGAATGCTAAATCAGCACAGTTTTTCAAAAACACAACGAACATTTTAAACTTTGTGTCGCTTGTAATATCAGTATTGTTTATAAAGTCCCAGCAGATGTTGCTCACCAGGAGCCTAAAATAGGCGAGACCTTGCATGGTGATGGGTCTGTATCTGGTAACTACTTGCTTCTGACTGGTTCCAGGCAAATTAAAGCCAGTTATTATAGCCAAGTGGTCAGAAAAACCTAAGTCAATCACTTCACAT
>MU187848.1:11456-25600 GCA_016904865.1 Pissodes strobi | reverse complement strand
TATTATTATTATTATTATTATTATTATTATTATTATTATTATTATTATTATTATTATTATTATTATTATTATTATTATTATTATTATTATTATATTATTTAGTAAAGCAAATTATTATAACCTAAAATAAAACTTACTGCTGTCTTGGTCAAGTCTAACTCGTTTAGCCATGGGTGTTGGTGGAGGCGGAGGTTGATGGGGCTCCAGCTGGGGTGTCGACTTTTTGTTTGGCAGCCCTATGTTTGTCCAAAAGATGACGTTGGAAGGCCGCCTCTGACTTGAGGATTCCACCGCATTGATTGCAGACTAGGGTGTTTGGCCTGCAATCCCCATGGCGTTTCAAGCTACCCTTCCTGGTGAACGAGCGAGCACAGAATTGACAGATAAACATTTTCTGAAAAAATGGAAAAATAAAAAAAAATTAAAAAATATTAATTTTTTTTTATGAAAATCAAAAAATATTATCCATATCTTGTTCCTTAATAATTTATCTCTTGTATTTATTATATTTATTTAACTAACATAAGGAAAAAAACGTATTGTCACCCTTAAAATATACACGAATTATTGAAATTAAATAGCATAGAAATGTCTGCTAAATTTACAGACATACCTTTTTATCATGCGAAGAAAGTAAAAATAAATCATGTTAATTTGTTATACTTAAAAAATAATAGTAACCTAAGCCATTATTGTCTTATTGAAAATCAAAAAATATAATCAATATCTTAGTTATTTAATGAGAAAATCAAAAGAACTTCCTTTCGTTTATCATCATTTAACCAAATTTAATTTCGATATGTTCCTATTATTTCCTAAAAAAAGCCATTTAATAGGTTCAAGAAACTTACCGAATGCAAAAACTTAACGTCACAAAGCACAAATAAAAACAAAGTCCAAAAATTCACGGCACGGCAAAAAAGACTGATGTTGCTGTTGATCTTCTGGAGCGTATGTCTTCGTCGAGAGAACTATGTTGATTGATTTTCACGTTGAGCGCTACTCATATTTATACGAAGCCTTGCATAAACAGGAAGCTGTTGTGGTTGAGATCATTTATTTAATAAATCATAAACAGGAAGCCGTTGTGGTTGATATAATTTCCGCAAATTTATGGCTGCGTTGCATAAACAAGAAGCTGTTGTGGTTGATATCATTTATTTAATAAGCCATAAACAGGAAGCCGTTGTGGTTGATATCATTTCCGGGAATGTATGGTTGGGGGCCAAAACCTACGATCGTGGGGCCCGCGCAGAACGTTGCAGTGCCGGGACTCGGGCTCAAGTGGTCTAAATCTTGGTGATGACGTCATAGCCGAGGATTCATGGCGGCCCTCGCTCACAGGGATTGTCGCGGGATCCGGAGACCATCGACCGTGGGGCTCGCGGAGACCGACGCGGTGCCGGGTACCCAAGTCGGCGGTGTTTACCGCTGCGCATGTCATGCACGGCCTGTCATTTGTCAGCTGTCAAACGTCAAATCTGAAATGTCAACTGTCATGCATTGGTGTCACGCCCCTAAATATACTATAGCCCAAGTCGGCGATGTTTGCCACTACACATGTCACCCATCAGCTGTCATCTGTCATCTGTCAATTGTCTTCTGTCATACCCAGGTGCCACGCCCTTAAATATGCTATAGTCCCAGTCGACGATGTTTGCCACTGCGCACCTCCCCCGCGGCGGGGGGCGTTCAACTGTCCATGTATCCCTACTTATATGCATTATAAGTTTGATGCTTATCGTGTTTGAAGAAGATTTTACAATATTAAAAATAACTAATGACCTCTTTTGGAGCATTTAAATGTCCGAAGCTATCAAAGTAAACAACTTCATTATCGGTCTTCTTGTAAGATATCTAGTGATTCCGGATCCTTCATTTAAATCTAGATTAAACTCATTATATTCGTCCTGCTTTAAAGTTTTCGGCAGAGTATCTTATAAATACTCCTCGAAAATTGCTCAAGTTTGTTGTTTGGCATATCGCTCTATCTATATTGGTCATTGACATCTTTCTTAGAAACAAACCATATTTTGTCTTGTGTTTTGCAAGATCCAATCCATTACTTAAAGCAATATCTTCCATAGTTTGATTATGCCTTCGAGATTCCTTCAGTTTTTCATGTGCATCATTTACAGCTTTCACAATACCTGCTACTCCTCCACTCAAAGGTCCTAATGCACTTAAGCCAGCATAAATGAGAATAAGTAGAATTACTTAGGTGCTCGAATAACTCTTGGTAGTTTGATTTTTCTACGACCACCAGGTTCTTAATAGATATTTTAGCAGTTTTAAGAGCTAATTTTATATTATCTTTAGGTGTTCTATTCCATAATGTTTTACATGCTTCCTTACTTTGCTGCAGGGACAGGATTACTTTTTTACAGGTTTGTTTCGACCACCGGAAACTTAATCTCGAAACCATTCCATAAGTAACAAACCAAACTGCACTCTTCTCGTCAAAAGTAGAATCTCTGGATTTCACTCGTTCTCAAGCTTTGTTCTCCAAAACCTTATCTGCTTCATGTAATTTCTCCAAATATTGGTTGTTACTTTTGTTACTATATTCATTGTCCTGATCTTTAAAATAACTATCCAAGTTATTCTTGGAAGTGTCACCTCCTGTTAGTCTCTTTGTAAGTTTCATACAATATGAATATCCTGGGAAATGTCACTCAAACGGAAACCTGTTGACTACTACTGAAAACGTCGCCGTGCTTATATTGAAATTAAATATCAATAGTATATAGAGCGTTAAGGATTTGGGAATAAATCTCCTATAAGAAAATCAAGGGCCCAAGTCCTTTTTGGTGCCGTTATAAGTGAAGGTAATAAGTTCCTTCCCCTTCCTCGAGGCCAGCCAATCACAATACAGATACGTATTAGCGCTGACACTGATGCAATATTAGACATAAATAGCAAGGTTAGAGATCTGAACTCCGCCGGCAGCGAAGTTAACCCGCCTTGTTGACTAATTTGAGCTAAATATAGATAGATCCTCTTCTGACGTCAGAGCCATAATCGGAATAAGGTAATACCTAAATATTTTTTAAAGTACCAAAAGTCTCGGCATTTTAGGAAATTCAACCTGCAACTCTCGACTGCCTGCAAACCTAATAACCACTAATCGATTGCCGAACTTGAGAATATTGGTTTAAATGTTGTATTTGATATCTGTCATCTATCGATATTCAGCTACCTCAACCATGCTATTTTAAGGGTTTTAAATAAATAAGTAACTATAATTAAATCTTAATAAAAATGTTTAGAACATCTCTGGCAAATATAGGAATAAACCTGAGAACCTCGACGACCGACGTGGGCTATACTATTTCTAACAAAGAAATCATAATATATCAACAGTTCTAATAAATAAGATGAGATATACGTACGTTGGTACTGCCGTCATCCACCAAAACTTGAACTATGGGTATCATTTCGCATCTGTCAATATTCATTCACTTGACTACACTATTTTAAAGGCTTTAAATAAATATAATTAGTTCCTATGTAAAATCTAATATATGATGGAAAAACTTATTTCAGATTCGATCTTGGTCGATTTTCTAAACAAACAGAGATGTGCTCGTGGGCACTATAATTTACCATAGGGCTAGTTCTAAAGTCATTTTGTAAATAAAACAAAAAGCTTTAGCATTATATGAATATTTTAATAAGTTATTTTACCTGAAAATAACTAGAAGCTCATAAATAAACAAAATATAAACATTAAATGATTGTACGTAGTGAGTGCTACGATATGAACAATATCAGTCGAGGCAAGTTTCGACCTTGAAGAATATGACATAGATAAAACTCTTAAAAACTAAAGCATTGCGTAAACAGTTGTAATGATAAACTAGTATATGAGTATAAGTATAACCTTGAAGTTATGTACAGTTAAATGTCTGTTTAGAGTTTCTGCGGAACACCTACGTATCAGCTCGGTTAGCTGATCTGACACTGATATGAAATACAATAATATACAAGCAATAATAACACGATAAGAATTACCTTAAAGTCCACCTATAAGCTACTATGTACACTATGTTCACCATTGACGAGCAACGTTCAATTCGTTCAGCAGTTTACCTTCCAGCACAGGAAAAGTCACTTTAAACACTTACTAAGTCTCTGTTATAGCTTCTATGTACAATGAACTTCAACTTCTTGCAAATAAGAATGACTAGAATGTAGTAGAGTGAGATGGTATGCAGTTATTGCATAATAGCATGACATTGATGCCTTTGTGAGTGCGGTTTCTATACACGCAAAAATGATTGTAAAATATGCTATGCAGGTAGCATAGGTAAGCGGAAATCCACGTAGGGGATATAGCCTTTGTGAAAACTTGAGTATATTGGCAGCCTAGTGGCGTTTAATCCTTATATGAGAATAAGGGCAGAGAATGTATGCAGACTAGTGCAAAGTAATCCTTATATTAGAATACGGCAAGAGTATAGCAACCCAGTGTTATACTCGTGATAGAGAATATTGAAAACCCATGGGCAAGACCATTGGGGAAGACTGTACAGCGATGGTACAGCCTCTGAGAGAATGTGAATGTAAACGTGTGTGTTTACTTACTTGAGATACGAGACAAGGCTCGATTGTAGAATTCCCATGGGCAAGACCATTGGGGACGACTGTACGGCGATGGTACAGCGTCTGAGAGGATGTGAATGTAAACGTGTGTGTTCACTTACTTGAGATACGAGACAAGTCTCGATTGTAGAATTCCCATAGGCAAGACCATTGGGGACGACTGTACAGCGATAGTACAGCGTCATACTTGTGAGAATAATGGCAGTCAGGGAGCCGATAAATACCTGTTTGTATGCTTAAGATGACGATGACTATGGCAGGATACCACTATGTCACTTGAGTAAAGAACTAGATAGATTATGAGGTCTCAAAACGTGAAAACTTGCCCGACATGGCGGCTTGACGCCATGTCGGCGGGAACAGCGCCTTTTGAGCCACTTACATGGTGGAGGGTCGAGATGCAACTTCATACTGAATTCTAGAATCTAGAACGTGATCGTGATCAACTCGAAGGAGTTGTTAACGTCCCTTTTGGCGGGGTAATCGGACATAGAAAGGACAATAATGTAAATATAGAGATATTGTGTAAAAACTTAGCATGACCGGTTGTCTAAATTAATATTATGAATTTTAATACAAATCCGGTTAAAATCTGCTGACTAGTTTTCATGAATTCGATTTTAAAGATCGGAATTTTAGTTACTCCCTAGAAAATCCTAAACCTTCCTAACTATAATGCTAGGACATTTTAGGTTGGGTGAAGTGGCTATCATGGAGGATGCGCTGTGATTGGTCGGATGGGCATAGGATACGCGGCCGGTTTCAGATGAGTAAACGTGGTTACAGCAGATGGCGCTAGTAATATCGCGGTTTTTCTGTAGAAAGCGGTGTGATTGGTCAGCTGAGTTTAGAAGCCGCTTTACCTTTAGCTTTCTAGACTGCCTGATGTAGTGGATTAACGTAGTAAACAAGAGATGGCGTTAGTAGTATCGCCAAGGTTTTAATTTCTCTTTGCAATGCGAGCAGTGGCGTGGAATGTAAAAATTGTATAAAATTAAATTGTTACAATTGAAAACGTGTTCAAAATGGTTTTTGAACAAAACTTCTTAAATCTCTGTTCAAACACCTTTGAGCATGTTTGCAAATCTATCCATTTAATTTTAATTATATTAATATTCCACGCCACTGTGTAATATCCCAATACATCAGCATTATATCCTCGTATTGTCCCACCCAGTGCCATATCTTTAGCACACTAACGCGGCTGTGATAAAATTTAAATTAAAGTTTGTAGGCTAGCGTCATCATTTGCGCGCAATGAGTTCGCTCTGATTGGTCCGAGGTGTCGCGTGCATCAGATAGTGAAAGCGGTGTTGTCATTTTGTAATAATATACGGAGTTTAAAAAAGAAAAATGAAAAATAAAAAGAGTTTTGTCGTAAAGTTAGGTGTGTGGTGGGGTGAAATGACCCGAAAGGTCTATATGAGTGGTGATTAACCCTCAGGAAATAGAAAAAACATCGAGAATAAGTAAAAACACGAAATGAATGGTAAAGTATTATTGTAGTCAACCTCGTATAAAATCTCTTATCAGTAAACGTAATCCTCGCGTTCCCACACAGCCAGCAGGCAGGATGTGACAAAGGATAGAAGATAAAACCTATTGGTGTGAGAGAGAGTTGATCCAGGATGTGTCGTCCTCTAGCGTAATGTAATGGTGTAATCGCTGTAATCTTAGCGGGAGATTTAAATGTAAAAATAGTAAATTATTGTTTTCGTTCGACGTAGAGGTCCGTCTAAAATAAATTACCTTCACCATTTTGTCAAGATTTTTTTATGATTTGTACCTATTTAAATACATTGATATTTATAGGAAGAGTGAGAAACAAATTAGATTTTAAAAGCGAGAACGATAGAGAGAGAATACTATACTAAATATCAAGATATTTTTAATATCATTATAATAATTATTATACAAGGCTCAAATTGTTAATACAAATTTATGTTGGTGAGGATGTACTTCTTTTCTTGACCAGATTCTGCATTATTTTCAGAAATAATCCTAAATTATTTTGGGTAAATGTAAGTATTGAAATATGCAAATATTATAGGAATAAAAAAATACTTTATTAATCCATTTCACAGCTTGAATTATCACATCATCTCTAATTAAATTGTATCAATAAGGGTGTGTTTAATTAAGTAAAAAACGACAAATATAAGCATATAAGCATAGCATATTAATTTATTTGTAATAAAACCAACCTGAAAAAAGACATGAGGACAGGACAAACATAAAACATTACAATATAGGAATACAATAGCATCTACAAATTCTTGCTTAACAAACAAAAAGATCTTAATACTCAATCTAATATAATAGTAGCAGTAGTAGTAGTAATTACTAAAAATATAGAGGTAAACATATACATATATCAACCATAGATCTATCTAACTTATAAGAGGACTTAAAATATAAAGGTAAAACATATACTCATTACCTAAACTAAACAATTATATAAAAATAGAAAAATAAGGAGAGAGAGAACTAATAGTTTAATTCGTCCTTCATTATTTTCATCCGGATACTCTGACCAGTGTGATGAAATTTTTAAACCATCTTAAACAAAACTGCGTTAAACTGGTAGGTGATCATATAAAAACCACATTTTGCATTTAGAAAGATATATTAAAGTGTTAGAGAGGTGAGCGAGGGGATAGATCTAGAAGCCGTATTTACCTATTTTAAACAAGTTCTATTTATCAAATCGAGTCAATTGAAGAAATAGTGATAAGATTTTTAAACCATCTTAAACAAAAATTCCTTAAACTGGTAGGAGACCAAATCGCAAGATTTGGACACATTAAAGTCGGTGTGGAGCTTTTCGGCCGCTTCCTCCTGCAAACGAAGGAGTCGGAGGAAGTTAAGTCGTTTAACTCACGTTATATATTTATTTCCAAAAATACGGATCTAGAAGCAGTATTTACCGATTTTAAACAAGTTCTATTTATCATATCTAGTGAATTTAAGAAAGAGTGATGAAATTTTTTAACCATCTTAAACAAAAATTCCTCAAACTGGTAGGAGACCAAATCGCTAGATTTGAACATATTAAAGTCGGTGTGGAGCTTTTCGGATGCTTCCTCCTGTAAACGAAGGAGTCGGAGGAAGTCAAGTCGTTTAATTCAAGTTATATATTTATTTCCAAAAATACGGATCTAGAAGCAGTATTTACCGATTTTAAATAAGTTCTATCTATCAAATCGAGTGAATTTAAGAAAGAGTGATGAGATTTTTAAACCATCTTAAACAAAAATTCCTCAAACTGGTAGGACCAAATAGCTAGATTTGGACACATTAAAGTCGGTGTGGATCTTTTCGGATGCTTCCTCCTGCAGACAAACGAGTCGGAAGAAGTCAAGTCGTTTAAAACGAAATTCCAGTCGGTGAGCGAGGGGACTGACCTCGAGGAGTTGTTTGAAGAGTTTTTGGTGTTCCTGGATAAAAAGGTCTCAGAGTTCCAGGAAAAAGACAGTGGTATGTATTTTGTTCTTATCCTACACGATTTTTATCTTGGCTGATTTTTAAATTAATGACTTTCAAGCTTTATAATGATTTGTATGGCTTGGTTAAATGTAAAATACTACCTCCCACTTCTCTGTTTCACCCTGTATAACCTACAAAGATGAATAACAAATTAATGTTTGTGCTTTGCTGAACGTGAGGGTCAATAAATGAGCCCCCGCAAATGTGAGCATGCTGATGAAGAACGTGCATTGACAGGAACCTGGGTTATCGATGAAGTGTTGAAGGTGCTAGAAAAGGGCTATGAGCTTTTGGATATTTTTGAAATATGGAAATATCAAATAGAACAGTACGATCCTATTTCGAAAAAGGGCAGTTTGTCGAAATGATGAACAACTTCATAAAATTAAAACGAATTAGCAGGGTTGGGCGAACCGGGGAGCTTAGTTTGACCAATAAAGCGAATATCACATCCGCTTCCATCTAGCGTATCTTCAATCACTTGTCTGGTCATCACTTTGGTCATTCGTTTTGGTAAGAATCACACATTTTCCCCAGATCCACTAATATTGAATCCCCCAAAAGCTGTTTTATCTCGCGCATATCAACTACTTTATACCATTATACCAATCCATAAGGTCAGCCGAAGAAATAATACAAGGATCTGCTCTTTTTGTGTAAAATATACTTGATAAGAAATCATAGGCGTAGTTATGAAACATTTATATGCCAGGATTGTGATCTGGAGATATCCATCACCCCCCGATGGATAGAACATCTAGGGAGTCTCCAGCACATGGCCAACACGTATGTGGAGTAAGAGGCAGCAGTTGTGGTAGTCAAACCCTCATTCCGTTAGCACTAATAGTAATTGATATAAAATATAAAGGTAAAACATTTGCATATACATTTACATTACTAATTACTTAAGACAGAAACATATAAAATATACTTAGTATCCTATCTAAACAAAGCAATTATATAAAAATAGAACAATAAAGAGAGAGAACTAATAGTACAGATAGGTAAGAAATTATTTAAGATCATTTTAGCGTTGAAGGACGAATCATAACTGACTTACAAAAATGTATGTAACGAAAATTCTAAGAAGTGAAAAAAGACAATGAAAAGAAGAAATTAGAATTGAAAAAGGATGGACATACCGAAGATGAGATGATCGAGATTATGAAAAACGGGGGATTACAGCCGCCTTACTTATGCCTTTAATTTTCGAAACAGAATTA
Organism: Pissodes strobi; assembly: GCA_016904865.1. Taxonomy (NCBI): domain Eukaryota; kingdom Metazoa; phylum Arthropoda; class Insecta; order Coleoptera; family Curculionidae; genus Pissodes; species Pissodes strobi. The sequence continues at coordinate 16,286 of MU187848.1, read as the reverse complement.
TTATTATCATACTTATGTTTTATGTGGCCAGTCTTGGCTTGCTTGCATCCAGTTGATCGAACTCAACATGCGCTGGACTTGACAGGTATGGAATTTTCGATTAAACTGAGCTATTTCCAAGTTTGAACAACTCAGTGATATTTCTATCAATGTTTACGGTATGTATAAAATCCATTAAAATGGTAAAAATACCACTGAGGTTGTTGGTCCTTTATACTTTACTTGATCTCGAAAAGCGAGGCATGTTAATTTATTATTAATAACTGATAATTTTGGCAATAGCCATTTTTTTTGTAAAGTGGTTAGAGGCTGACTGCAAATCAATCTATAACCAGTTTTTAAAAATATTGTGCCAATGCTTCCTAGGAGTATTGAACAAGAGTTTCGTGAAGCCAGAATTTGTCATATTTGCGAGAAACCATTTAAGCTAGAAGATAAAAGAGTAAGAGATCACTGTCATTTAATTGGAAAATATCGAGGTTCTGCACATGAAAATTGCAATCTTAATTTCCGAGATGGGCACACAATACCAGTAATTTTCCATAATATGAGTTCCTACGACAGATATATGGTGGTAAAAGCATTAGCTCTTGAAAACGAAAGATTGGATGTTATCCCTCAAAATAAGGAAAGGTATATTTCATTTACCAAACATATTTTGGTGGATAATGTCGAAGACAAAGTAGCTAAACAAAATCATGCATTTTAAAATTTCGCTTTCTAGATAGTTTTTGTTTCATAGCCCAAAGTTAAATTAAGATAAATTAAGTAAAAATTTAAAACCAATTCAATGTCGGGAAGTTAGAAAATATTTTCCGAGAGAAGAACAATTTAAGCTTATTCGGCAGAAGGGTGTTTTTCCCGTATTCTTATGCAGACTCATTTTCAAAATTAGTTTCTACCAAGCTACCGTCTATCGAAGACTTCTATAATGAGCTACGAAAAGAAGCTATCGAACAAGAAGATTTCGTGCGCAAGACTGTATGGGATTTATTCAAATGCGAGAATTTAGGCCAATATTCAGATCTTTACTTAAAATCCAACGTTTTAATTTTAGCAGATCTTTTTGAGAATTTTAGAGCCGTGTGCCTGGATACGTTTTTGAAGTCGATCTAGAGTATCCGGAAGAATTCTTTTTTAAAAAGAACATAGAAAAGGTAATGATGAGATTCTTAATTATATTACATCAATCAGAGAGGAATATCTGTAAATTTAACAATTATTTCTATGGCATTTAATTTGAATAATACGTGCATATTTTGAGGATAAGACAATACGTTTTCCCTATCAGAATTAGAAGGATACAAACTAGCCAATATAGATAATATAAAACAGCGTCTATCATTATTTTTAATGTTAATTATTCCCCTTGTTTTCCAACCACTTAGGAAGAGGAATGCAAAAGAAGCCGTTTAGAAATAAGCCATTTTTGACTTTTTCAAATTTTGCGATTTCAAGAATTTGGTTATTTTAAAAATTTTTTTTATTTTTTGGGCAAATGGAGAATTAAATTTTTGATTTTTAGAATTTTTGAGTGAATTTTTTTTTTAATTTTGAGTTTTATATTACTTTTTTTGATTTTACTATTTGTTTTTACTTTTTGTTTTTAACGGGGAAAGATGGAGAAGAATTTAATTTTGAAAGATACCACAAAAAAGATTCGTCGTTTTGGGTTAGTTTGGGTTACCAAATTTCGGTCGCCCCAAGTTTGAACTTTCTCCAGGTCTTGATTAATTGCTGTAATCTGCTCCTGTCTGCGGTGATGAGTCTCAGTCGCTGGTAAGGGTTTTTCTGATCTAAAGTGGGAGACAAGGGTACTGTCATCTGCAAAACTGTAAACAGGATTATTTGTTTCGATCAGCAGGTCATTAATATAGATGAGGAACAGAGTTGGTGAAAGTATTGCGCCCTGAGGCACGCCCGCGTTGATGGTGAATGTGTCCGAGATGTGTCCATCGACTGCAACGTGCAGAGATCGGCTCTTAAGGAAACTGGCAAGCCAGCTGCAGAGAGAGGCTGGCAGTCCGAAGGACGGTAGTTTGTTGAGCAGTCCGTCATGCCAAACTCTGTCGAATGCCTTTGAAATATCCAACGCAATCGCTCGAGACTCTCCGTAGTTCTCAATTGCCCTACTCCATATATGAGTGACATAGGCCAATATATCTCCTGTCGATCTCTCTTTGCGAAAGCCGTATTGATTATCGCTGATTATTTTGTTGTTCTCGAGGTACTTGAGTAGTTGCTGATTGACTACACGTTCCATGACTTTGGAGATTATTGGAAGCAAGGCAATTGGACGATAGTTTGAGGGCGTGGTTTTCTTGCCTTTTTTTGGAACAGGTTGCACTCGAGCGACTTTCCAAGAAGATGGGTAAATCCCTTTTCCGTAAGACAGAGAAAAAAGCCTGGAAAAAACGGGTGTTAGTTCGTTGGCGCAGTTCTTTAACACGATAGCAGGTATTCCGTCCGGTCCGGATGCCTTTTGCGTATCTAGATTTTTAAGGATTTTACGAATATCACGGTGATGAAATTTGACTTCTGCCATGGTAGTGTTGATGTTCGATATGGTGGGGAGAGTCTTGCCTTGGGGGACGTCTAAGGTAGAGTGCGAAGAAAACATTTTGGCGAGCATGTTTGCTTTTTCCTTGGCTGTAGTCGCCGTGATGCCACGTTCGTCTGTCAAAGGTGGGAGAGACGTTTCTGTAAAGTTGTTAATTACTGCGTTTGCTACCGACCAGAAATTCCTGGAGCCACTGGGGCATTGCAAAAGTTTATTCCTGATCCTTTGATTGTGTTTGTCCTTAGTTTCGTCGATAACACGCTTGCATTCGTTTCTCGCTTCGACAAAACAATTGCGACCTTCAGCGGTCTGACTTTGCTGCCAGTACTTGTAGGCTTGCTGTTTCCTACCCACAGCTCTTTCGCATCTTCTATCGAACCAGGGCTTTCCTTTTGATGGTAACTTGATGGAATTTGGGATGTATGCCTCCATTCCTGAGGAGATTACTTGCGTGATCTTTTCGCAGCAGACTGACGGGTCGTCAGCGCCAAAGCAGACGTCGAGCCAAGGAAAATCTAGGTAGAACTTCCTTAGATCGTCCCAGTTTGCAGAATTGTAATGCCAGATTTTGCGAGGCAATGGTGGATCCTTCTGTATGAGTGGTAATTCACAAACCGTTGTAATAAGTTTGTGGTCGGAAGTACCCAATGGTGGACCAACTGTAACTGTGTACTGGTCAGGATTGGTGGTTAGAAAAAGACCCAGGAGGGCGGCGAATTCGCCCCTCTCTGAGATTCGAGTTGGTTCGTCTACAATTTGAGTAAGCCCGCAGCTGATGGCGAATGCTTCAGCCTCTCTACCTTCGTTGTCGGTCTTGTTGTGATGTTTGAGCCAGTTGGTGTTGTGGGCATTGAAGTCTCCCAGAACGATTATTTCTGAACTGGGGTGATCAACCTGTATTGAGTCAAAAGTGGTAGCTAGTGTCGAAAAAAAGCTTTGGTAGGCTCTATCGCTCGGAGGGCGATATAGACAACATATAAACTTGGTTAATCCCTTGGCGGTGAACTTGAGCCACATGACGTCAAGGTTGTTCGGTTCGAGTGTTTCCTCGCGGTGACATGAAAGGTCGCTTCGGACAAAAAGGCATATTCCGAACTTATGTCTAAATCGGGTATGTAAGTCGTAACCAGGATAAGGGTAGTTCACTGTTGTTGTTGTAGAACATACTTGTGTTTCTGTAAGGGCTAGTATGTGTGGTCTATTTGCTCGTAGATGTTGGTGTACCGAATTTATGTTTGTATTTAGGCCTCTTATGTTACAGAAGTCAATTCTAAATTGGTTCGGTATCTTTGCTGTCTGTGAAATGCGGAATGAAGGGCTCCCAGGGCCACCCAGCGCCCGGAGATCCGAATGGCCGGGGAGTTTACCTCCGGAATATTTTGATCCTGGAAGCACCATCATGTCCATATTATTATATTCCTACTGTGGAACCCGGAATCACCAGCGCGGAAACGGAACGTGATTCGGGAAAACCACTTAGCGCTTCCCAGTTCTGGTGGGGTGGTCTTTCACCGGACGATGCGAGTAGGCGTATGCATCTACCACCTAGGGCCGCTTCCACTGGATGCATCGGCCTCAGACTCTTTCCTTTGGTGGTCCCTAGTCTGACAGGGGTAAAATTAGGGTTTGTTGGGTCACTCCCTAGTGATCAGCTCCAGACTTTGTACTTTGGTGTTCTCCAGCCTGGAGGAGGACGATGGGATTTGATGGGCCACATCCCGTGGCAACTCAGAATGGCGGGGGCGTCACTCCCCGTAATCAAACTGCTCTCACCAGTTTGACGTCCCTGCCAGCTAATACAATGCAGCTCCCCTTGTCACAAACTGTCATTGATTAGCTCCAGACCTTGTACTTCGGTGTTCTCCAGCCTGGAGGAGGACGTTGGGATTTGATGGGCCACGTCCCGTGGCAACTCGGAATGGCGGGGGCGTCACTCCCCGTAATCAAACTGCTCTCACCAGTTTGACGTTCCTGCCAGCTAATACAATGCAGCCCCTCTTGTCACAAACTGTCGTTGATCAGCTCCAGACTTTGTACTTCGGTGTTCTCCAGCCTGGAGGAGGACGATGGGATTTGATGGGCCACGTCCCGTGGCAACTCGGAATGGCGGGGGCGTCACTCCCCGTAATCAAACTGCTCTCACCAGTTTGACGTTCCTGCCAGCTAATACAATGCAGCCCCTCTTGTCACAAACTGTCATTGATCAGCTCCAGACTTTGTACTTCGGTGTTCTCCAGCCTGGAGGAGGACGATGGGATTTGATGGGCCAC
>MU187848.1:0-11446 GCA_016904865.1 Pissodes strobi | reverse complement strand
AATACAATGCAGCCCCTCTTGTCACAAACTGTCATTGATCAGCTCCAAAATAAATAGAAATCTATGTCTGCCGCGTGCTCTAGTAGTGGCAATAGCACACAGAAATAAAGACCCCCTCTTAGCTAAAATTCGTAAAGATACCGGTAAACTTCAAACTATCAGGGCTAAGGAATTAGTGGAAGCTGCTGGTGTTTGTATTCCTTCAGAAGGATTTCTGAACCTCAGAAATTTCAAGAATATTTATCAGACTACCGTATAGTTGTGTACCGGTACGGGTCCAAGGGCCGGGATGTGATTTTTCCGCTGACAAAGGTACGAAAAATTTAAATCTAATTTATCACAATAACCATTACAATGTGATAAATTCACTAACGGCTGCTTTTTGTTGCACATACTTTTGTGCGGAGTGTCATATTCCTTATAATCAAAACAAAGAGCACAGATGTGCAAAGGCCTGCCCATCATGTCAAAAACATCCAGTTTGTCAAGAAGAAATTAAAGTTAGGTGTACAGATTGTCTCAGAACTGTGAAAGGCCAGAGAAAGAAAGAAAATCACAAAAAGAACAAAATCTGTGAAAAGATTGGAAAGTGTGAAAAATGATTTAAAACTTGTAAATCAGATCGCGTTCATGTGTGCGGAGAGATTTTTTGTAAAATTTGCAATGAATATCAATCTAGTAAACATCTCTGTTACATTCAGCCAGACACAAAATCCCCGCCAACTGAAGATTTTCGATTTGTCAAAAATGTGGTGTTCGCTTACAAATTTTAAAATGTGTTGAACCTATTCAACCATTCATTCATCATATTTTAACCTTGCGTAAAAAAATTAAAAATGTTGTTGTTTTAGCACATAACGCTGGAAAATTCGATACTGAGTTTGTTTTGCATTACATTCTAACAAAGACAGATTTAAAACCTAAACTTACTATGAGAAGTAGACAATTAACTTATATGAATATTGACAACGTTAAATTCTTGGAATCCTTAAATTATTTTCCCATGCCCCTCTCTGCCTTCCAAAATCCTTTGGCTATTCCGAGATGAGAAAGGGTTATTTTCCGTATCTGATGAATACATTAGAAAACCAGAATTATGTAGGCCCGATGCCTGCAATTGAATTTTAATCTCCTGGTAATTTTAAAAATAAATCAGAATAATAAAATTTCACGAAATGGTATAACGAAAGGGTTGATGAGAATTATGTCTTTGATTTCCAGAAAGAACTTATTGAATACTGTGTGTCTGATCTGAACATTTTAACTGAAGCTTGTCTTATATTTCGCAAAATGATGCTGGCTCAAACAAATGTCTGTCCATTTTTAGAGGCTACAACTATTGCCTCGACTTGTAACAAAGTATTTAGAAGAAATTTTTTGGAATCAAACAGTATAGGAATCAAACCAAAAAGCGGGTATAGGATGCGAGATATTCAGTCAAAGGTGGCTTTGCAATGGTTGATATGGATAGAGCATTCACGTCAAATCAACATCCAACATGCCGATAAAGGTCAAGAATTCATTTTACACGGACTAAAAGTTGATGGTTTTTGCCAAGCCACTAATCAGATATTTGAATTCAAAGGATGTTATTGGCATGGTTGTCCATCTTGTTTCAAACATCAACGTGACAAGCCGCTAGTCGATAATCCATCAGAGACATTAAATTTTCGATATGAAGCTACTCAAAGTAAGGTTGAGAGACTGAAATCTCTAGGATATGATGTGGTTGAAGAGTGGGAATGAAAATTTCGCAAAGATATAACACCTGAAATTAAAGAATTTACAGTCACATCCTCTTCTGACTCAACTTCCGCTGGCACGTGATGCTTTATACGGTGGTCGAACTGGAAATACTTACGAGTAAGCCAAAGAAGGAGAAGAAATTAAATATACTGACATTTGTTCCCTTTATCCTTGGATATGCAAATATGGAAAGTTCCCTGTGCCTTAAGTTTTTGTGGGGGAAGAATGTTCTTCTATAAATCTTTCCGCTATTTCGGGTGTTATTAGATGTTCGTTTTTACCTCCTACAAACCTCTTCCATCCTTTGCTACCACAGAAAATGAATGATAAACTTATGTTTGTTCTTGGTCGTCTGTGTGGTGAATATTTCAGTTACAGTGAATGGAACCATTCAGATGATAAACGCACACTTCATGGTACTTGGGTAGTGGAAGAAGTAGTTAAAGCTATTGAATTAGAATACAAGCTTGTCAAAGTTGATGAAATTTGGTCCTATGACTGAATTCTTTTCGGGAAAAACGTATCAGGGTTGTCCACTGAAATGATGAACAAATTCATCAAAACTAAAAAGAGGATTCTGATTGGCCTAAACATTGCACTACAAAAGAGGAAAAAGAACAATATATTGAAGCTTTACGCCTTACTACCAGTAGATGAAGATGGAAATACTATCATCGTAAACTGGGAGTACAAAGAGTAGGTATACGAACCATTACCTACCGTAAATGTTGTTCTAGCATCATATGTTACGACCCTTGCTCGTTTTGAAACTTTACAGTTATATAGAGAAACTGGGTGATAGAGTATTGTATTATGATACTGACTGCGTAATATAGATTTCAGGGAACGGTGAATACTTTAGGAGAATACCTCGGAGATATGACTGATGAATTAGATCAGGGATCGTATATTTCAGAGTTTGCTTCCGATGGCCCCAAAAATTATGCATATGTTTCGGAATAAAAAAGAAGGAGAAGAGCAAACGGTGTGTAAGGTGAAGGGAATTTCCCTTACTCTTGACATACAGAGACATATTAATTTTGAACAAATTAAGAATATGGTTTTAAAACCCGAAAAACCTATTAGTATAATTTCGAAAAGAATTGCTATAACAAAAACCCATGAAGTCGCAACAGTGGAAACTAAAAAAAATTATCGCCCAAATTCAACAAAAAGAAAGTTTCTATTGGACCATACTTCTGTTCCGTTTGGATTCAAGAAAATCAAAACAAAAAAAAATTGTACTCTTATTCCTATAAATAAATACTAGACCATACCGCCCTCCCCAAGATCGTCTTTGTTTTCACACATTTTCGTTTTAATAAATCTAAGTAAAAATTAAAACTCGTAAATTTTTCAAAAAAAATTTTCATAGTTATTATAAAAAAGGCTTTTCGGGTGTAATTGTTTTAGTAAATAACTGGAAATCTGCTCGTAAATATATTTGAAAACCAGAATTTAAGAGTGTCATTTATCCAGAAAATTTAATTTCCATTCAACTGAAAAAACCAATAATTTATTTAATAAAATGCAGGTTTTTCGATTTTAGACTTATCTAAAATCAAGCTATACTAAATTTTTGAAAAAAAAAATATTTACGATGTGTTAGCAGAGTAGATATAATAAAATTGAAATTGTTGACTAATGAGTGCTTTTCACTAATATTGTTTTCAGTTTTTGCATCTCAACTTTCATCTAAAAAAATATTAATAATCAAAAAAGAGGTATTTCTCGCAAATTAAAGAAACATCTCTATTAATTTAGGGATTCGGTTTCGTGCTGCCAAAAAATTGAGTGTTGACTAAGTACTTTTATGTAAAAAATATTAATAAAAAAAGAGGTATTTCTGGCGATTTAAAGAAACATCTCTCTTACATGGTGGCCTTTCTTTGAATGAAAACTATGAGATTTTTAAAAATCATACTTTGTATTTTAATTAAAAAAACTCACCATTTTCTTATAGAGGTTAGTTCTCCCATCTGATGACCCTCCTCTGATTGTCTTAAGAGATTTTCCTCAGGCCCCACATTCCTATAGAAAATATGTTTTTTAAAAAATACGCAGTGGGTTATATGAGATAATATATTTAATTTAGGTATTAAAACATTCATTTATTTAAATACAGGAAAATTTTAACGCTTCAATAAAAACGGTTGTCACTGATTTTCTTACAGTATAACTACATCTTACCTTGTTCAAAACCATATAAACCCTAAACTTTTCACTATACACACTTTTCACTTGTTTCTTACGTCTTACATTTTTAACTAAAACATTATTTCGTACTGACTTCTAAAAGACAAACTATAAATAACCGATGTTGCTGTGGTTTAGCGATAACGATATACACATATTTTACCGAGCTCTGAATATTGACAATTTTACTTGTATTCGAATAATAATAATTATTATTATCACTGAAAACTATAACGAGCGTATTTTTCTTAGCATTTATTTACATCCTCACGAATAGGAATTTTTATTAACAATTTGAGACTTATGTCGAGCGGAAACAATAATTTTCTTGTCATTTTTTTATGGTTTTTGCTGTTTTTACTTAGGAAATAACTATTTTAATTCTACCTATACATTATAAGTTTAATTTAAAAATTATTTAAATTTACCGCCATTCACGATTTTAGTCGATTATTTCCGAACAAGTTGCTATAATAACTAATATTCCAGAATGACATAACCTATACATTTTTATTCTACCTAATATCTATAAGCTTAATCCAAAAAATTATTTAAATTTTCCGCCATTCACGAGTTTATCCGATTATTTCCGAACAAGTTGCTATAATAACTAATATTCAGAATGACATAATTTTAAAAATGTTATTTTACCTAATATATATAAGCTTATTTTTAAATTTACCATCATTCACAATTTTACCCGATTATTTCTGAGCAAGTTGATACAATAAAACGACCTACTTCTCGAAAATATCTAATATTTCAGAATGACGTAACCTTTTGTATCAAAATAGATACGGTTCGTTAAGATTACAGTTACCACGCCATTACATTACGCTAGAAGGCGACACATCCTGGGTCAACTCTCTCACACACCCATAGGTTTTATCTTCTATCCTTTGTCACACCCTGCCTGCTGGCTCGATGGGAAAGCGACGATCACGCTTACTTATAAGAGATTTTATACGAGGTTGACCACAATAATGCTTTACCATTCACTTCGTGTTTTTACTTACTCTCGATGTTTTTTCTATTACCTGAGGGTTAATCACCACTCATATAGGCCTTTCGGGTCATTTCACCCCACCACACACCTAACTTTACGACAAAACTCTTTTTATTTTTGATTTTTCTTTTTTAACACCCGTATATTATTACAAAATGCCAACACCGCTTTCAAAATGGCAACACCGCTTTCACTATCTCATGCACGAGACACCTCGGACCAATCAGAGCGAACTCATTGCGCGCAAATGATGACGCTAGCCTACAAGCGTTAATTTAAGTTTTATCACAGCCGCGTTTGCATGAACGTATGCGCGCCAGCTCTTTGTTCTAATAGTTGCAGGTGCGATCCCGACAAGACTCAAAGACTTTTATTAATTTAGGTATTACATTATTCCGAAGAGTCAGAAGAGGATCTATATTTAGCTCAAATTATGACTTTGAAAATATTGCAGATGTTCAACGGAGGTGATGATGATTCAGGTTAAAGTGTGCACAAAGCATAGAGAGACAACGTGGTTGATAATTGGCAATTGATAGATGACAAATGACAGCTGGCTACGCCCCGCCTGTGATCGTTTACGTGATCCCAGGTGATTCTACTACCCTCGGCCAGCCAGATGACCTTGAAATCCTCTGACCAATCAGAGCGCTCGATTCATAAGCTCCCCCCCTTCCCGCGGCTGGCACAAGTGCTTAAGGTGGAAGGAGTGGGGGGTGGCCCAAGTGACCCAATATCTACTGAAGTGATGTGGAGTTTTCTATAATCTGATCACTTGGTCCAGCCATCTCCATATTCGAACTAGTCTAAAATCAGAAACAATTGTGAGACTGCAGATTGAATAGGTTTCAAGGTATTACTTTCACGATTAATGGTCACGTGATACATACGTGGGGGTCACATGCGCTATAATTGTGTATATTGTCCCGACAAAGTTTAAGTTCTAAAATGATCATTATTATCTTTTAGTTTATATTCTTATGCTATTTTGTTTTTTGTTTGTATAGAAGACAGGTTCAATTTCCAATACTTTTGGGGAGCTGCTTGTAGGAGATAATTATTCTCAAATATGATAATTTTTAATGTTTGAACACAAAATTCTTTTTTCGATAAGATTGAAACTTTATTTCAACAAAGTATTGAATAAAATAATAATTATTACTTCTGCATTTCCAATTATTTTATGGCAATAAAAATTTTACATGGCCAAATTTAGCTTTTCCTCCGCCTCAACGAACATAGCCTTGTGTACCCATCCATAAGTCTCATTTCAACAGGTCAAATAAACATTCCATATTTACTGTCCATACACTTTCGCCTTCCCCAGATATACACACTAGCAAGACTATACTACAACGTGGGATCACGTGCCTGTAAGTAATGTTATCGTGCGACTCCATAGTGAATATTTATGGCAGTTTAGGGTTTTAGGACCGTCAATCTCCACCTACAACTTAATGTTATTTAAATTGCCGGGCCAGATGAGGGGTAAGAATGATGGGAAAACCTGCTCAATACATTGCTGAATTGAACCTAAGAATATTAGCAAGAAATATAAAACCAGATCAAAATGGTTTTCGATTTTTGAAGATATTACTTCACAGCAAACATGATGTACAGTATGTTGTTCCGATATTACTAAATTCCAAAGAGAAGTAGACTCCAGCATCAGAAACGACCACATGCAAAAGATTTTTATTGAAGAAACGGATATTCAAATTAAATATTATCATGCAGTCCCTTGAATAATCCCAAAAGTAGCAAACTGTACACCAGTCTCGATCTTACTAAAAGCCAAAGAAATGCCGAATGCAGTGCCAGGAAGGGCTACAGACTTCCAGCGGAGAGATGGATATTCAAATTACTCAAGTATATAACATACACAGCGTATTATCAGAGCGTACAGCTGCGCACCAAAATGAGCATGGAGAATATTCAGGTGTCACTCTATGATTTATTGGAATTCACTGAGCAATGGTTAACTGACAGATTTTACGACGCTAAGTTAAATCTCCCAGATTTTATTTATATACCACAAATATAAGTCTGAGATTCTAGTATCTCAGGGGGAGAGGGGTGCATTGATCGATGCGCATAATTATACAGGGTGTTCATTTATCCTTATTTATGTGAAAACTTTGATTGACGCTATGGCTTACACGAAGTGTTTCAAAAAGCGTGGCGCATAATTTGTATATTTAAACGGAATGACTTACTTATTTTTATTGGACTCAGTGCCCCATCGGATCTTTTGTTCAACTCTAAAATATTGTTGCTCTAAAATGCGACATAGCAGATTATTGAATTTGTAATGATTATATTGCCGAAATCACTACTTTACTTAAATTTTTATTCTCCCCGCTTCCGTTACTTTTCATTTATTTTTAGTGAAAATTTGTTAAAAGTCCAAACTGGGATCATTTTATCTTGTGTGTTCCTTATACAGGGTGCCCAAAAATTGTTATTTACATATTATTATTCTCAATTTTGTTTTACGCAAGTTTTTTAAATATAGTAGCATGTATCGATAGAGTATTATCATTGCCACTTTTTTAAAAATTACAATTAAACAAAAAATTACCTTTTTTATTCTTTAATTAAAAATCAAAAAGGTGTTATGACTAGGTGGTGTTTTTTTTTGTTATGGCTTCAAATAAGTAGGTGGCTGTCAATTTTAACGGATACTAAGTAGTCATTAAGTTGCTCCACATTAGTAAAACATAATATTGCAGGTTTTAAAGCAAAATGAATCACCCTCGGTATGAATCAGCAAATATGATTTACTTTATTGGTGAATGTTTTGGGAACTGTTTTTTTGGGTTTAAGAGTGTATACGCAAAAATATCCAAATAATAGTCATCCTAATGAAAGCAAACACTAAACGAAAGGTTCGATCATACTGGAAGCGTAGCTTACGAAAAGAAACTCAGAACAAAAAAGGTTTTAAATGAGAAAATCAATAAGTTCCATCTCTACCATGTTCTACTGCACCAAGAACTTACCGAAGACGATTTTGAAAAACGAATTTCATTTTGTCGATTGGCACAACAACGAGCAGCCGAAATAGAAATTTAATTTAATTTGTGTCATTTACAGACGAGTTTACATTTCATAGAAATGGTGTTGTGAACAGGCATAATTTTCATTTTTATGACACCAAAAATCCCCATAAAGTGCATGTTAGTAGATATCAACACAAATGGAGTATTATCAATGTTTGAGGTGGAGTAGTGCACGATTTTGTGGTTGGTGCCCCTTTTTCTTAAAATCGTGTAACCGGAGATTTCTTAAGTGACGATTTTCGACGCTTAACCGAACATCTTCCCGGCTTTGTAAGACAGCAGATGTAGCTTCAGCTGGATGGTGCCGCAGCTCACCTCAGCGCAAACGTCAGGGAACTCATCTCAGAACAATTTCCAGAGAGGTGGATTAGAACACAAGGTTTGTTCTGGTTAATAATATCTGGCCTTTGTTTTATTAAATTTTCTAATTCTAGATCCCACTGCGTGGCCACCCAGATCGCCGCACTTAACCATATTGAATTTTTTGTGTGGCGAACCGTTAAATCCGTTGCGTATCGTTTTGAAACCACGACCAGAGAAAACATGATGGAACGTTTACAGCAGTCGCTCAGGCGTATTACCTCTACTATGCTTCGAGAAGTTCGAATATCTCTAATCGGTGCAAGTTGAAGATCTGATTTTCTTCAAAAATTATTAGTTCTTTTTCTTACAACGTTTATTACTTTCCATATCTTAAAATTTAATAGGAAAACTCTGGATTAGGTTGTTTACGTGATGCATGGCAAAAAAATGGTTTGCTTAAAATTTCTATTATCCAGTCATTTAGTGTTCTCCCACCGCCAAGCTAATTATTAATTGCTTTTTTTCATTTAAAAGCCCTTCTATTCTGATTATCTTTCCGTAAGCTACGCTTCCAGCAGTATCGTATCTGTCATTTATTGTATGCAGCATTCTTTCATCAGTTTCCAAAACATTTACCAATAACGTTATCGTTTAATCATATTGTAAATATTGTTAATTTATCAAAGGTGGTTTTATGTTAATAAAAAGTATTTCTTTAATGGTTTTGTTTTATCTACAGCAAGAGTAAAATCATTATCACAAATTATAATAAAATATTTTTTATTGATGTAAGATTATCGGCAATTAAGTGATTATGAAACGTCAGTAACAAGTATATCTTCAAAGCAAGATGTTTAAAGCGGGAAAATGCTTACTAGCTTCATAGTTCATATGAAGAGCTAAAATTGGTTTGACCCCTTGATAAACTTAAAACGCGTGAAAAACAAAGGTAATTTTTTGGTCAATTGCAATTTTTTTAAAAAATGGCAAAGATAAAGATATATATTTTCACTAAAAATAAATGAAAAATAACGGGGCAATTAAAATTTAAGTAAAGTAGTGATATCGACAATATTTTAGGGTTAAATAAACTCTGCATGCAGACTGGTGTCAATACTACACCAACCAAGAATGGTTTGAGCTTCGAGACTTACTATAGAGCCATTAGATTGGTGAATTTTTTTCAGGGGTATAGCTTCTTGCATCTTTTTAATTGGAGCAATTTTTTAGATGACATGTCATTTGATGTTATGCTAAACGTCTTCCATGAAATTATGTATTTGCTCTTTGAAAAAGTATTTGGCTAGAAATTTCGCGATATGGAAAAATGTATACTTAATTGATAAGAAAAACTTTTTAGATACTTACATACGATTAATAACTGTTGATTATCGGGAGAATTCTAGGCAGATCATTATATGGGAAATTGACACGTGAATGCTAGGTGAAAACTATTGATGTAAGGTAATTCTAGGCCTTTGTTAATGTTAAACAACAATGCAATGATTTTTCCAGTGAATTTTCATATGATATCCGAAAGGGTTACTCGGGGCATGAGATAGTAAACATGTTTGTGACTACTTTTCTACTATATATTCCTGTGAGTCGTATAACATTGCTTTATATGAATCTGTCACTAATATATGCAGTATCTAGATTTGTAATATTACACAAAATTTTATTTCAAATTTGCTACATTGTCTTAAGGCTTGGTGACAAAGCAACGAAAAAAAATAAAAACCAATAATCAGAAATGACAGAATTATGCCAAATAACATTCACAAATAACGAATAAGCGAGAAAACTACAAGCAATTACGTGGATATATCCAAAGGCCCTGGGCAGGATGGTATTCTATCAGTCCTAACGAGACAATGTGCTTTTAGCTTCTATAAACTTCTGTATGACATTATTATTGTCAATCTGTCAAAGTTAAATTCAAAACTTGACAAAGTTCACGAGCTTTTTGCTGTTATAATTACATTTACTAATCATTTTCATTTTTCGTTTTTAAATAAGAATAACAGCCGAAATATCTGGCCTTTGAAAGGAATCAATTGTGTCGAAATTCATATGCCGTTGGTCAAATTCTCATAGCCTATACTAGTTTAAAGGCGATGGGATAGACATTATCAGCTAATAGATTCTCTCTGTTAAAAAAAAAGGTAACGCGTATGAAATATTCAATCTCTTAAGCTCAACGAGCAACCCGTAAGATTAGAAATGAGAAGGTTATTGATTTAAAATCTCTTAAACTTACAACTGTTTCTTAATTTTTAGCAATGGTATGTCTGAGTATTTGCAAAACCATATATATTAGTTTGGGTTCCTATTATATTCCGCATATGATAATTTTAAAATGAAAGCATTTCTTAAAGGAATATCTTGACAGCTATTTTAAAGAAATAATGATATATTATAGAAATGTATCCTCTTAATTCATTTTTACAAATTTTATCACTAGTTAATTTAAAAATATATGGACTTAGCAAAGTAAATATTGTCTCGTAGTTAGATTTATTTATGGTTACTAAATAGGTATTATATTTTTCTGCGCTAAAATTAGTAGGTAAGTATTACGAATTAACCTTCGGTAGAAATGTATTTGTAAAATACAGATTAAACATTAAATTGAGTACACGAATTTATTTGTTTTAATACTTAAGTAGGTCATTTATCTGAATAAATTATGATACAAGCACCAAGTAGAGCTATGTGGTCAAAAGGTTATTGGCATTTATTTATAAATCTACATCTACTTTGGAAAACATTTTAATAATTACCTGACAGTGTATTTGAAAACACTGAGTTCCCATCCATCAGCATATCCATGGTTACAGCAAAGTCTTGTGGAGAGTAAGTAAAATTCATACAACCTGTAATTAATAAAAATGTAGGTATAATATAATATACATATTAAAGCCAATCTCATATTAGTAAGGAATTTCAGAAAGGCTTGTCTTACATCGGGATTGGAATGCTCGAAAAATCTATTTCTATGTTTAGAAGTTGGCAATCAAGGAAAAGACATTTTTCTTAATCTGCTTGAAAATGCTTTAATTTAAGTTAAAAGCTTTACAAAAAGAAATAGATTGACCGGCATTCCAATCCCGATGTAAGACAAGCCTTTCTG
>MU187847.1:32691-60077 GCA_016904865.1 Pissodes strobi | reverse complement strand
CTAACATGGTTAGCGAAACGCGCGTCGAGTGCAAAAATTCTGTTTCGGTATTATGGATAAAGCTCAGTTTTAGAGCATTAAATATTGCACCTCTTCACTACTCGACAGATTACATTAAAGTTTATAAAATGTCGTTTTTCATTAAGCTCAAATAAAGATTCTTTAATTTTTTATCTTAATTCAATACTATAATTTTTTTAATAGAAAATCAACCCAGTTATGTAGGTACCTACTCCAAAGATCAGATGCGTAATTCCATAATAAATATATTAATAATTTAAATAGTTTATAATAACAATCAATATTTCGAAAAATATATTGTTCTAGAAAATATTTCAAAACACAAATAAGGACACTAACTCTTGCTACAAAAACTTAAAAACCTATGCTCTGGCATTCTATTCTTACTAATTCACTTTCAGCAAAATGGATATACCAGAGCGGTCTGACAGTTTTACTACCTCATGGGTATGATGGCGCAGGGCCCGAACATAGCTCATGTAGAATAGAACGGTTCCTACAACTTACAGACTCGAAGGAAAACAGAGTTGATAGTGACAATATTAACATGCAAGTGTGCCAACCGAGTACTCCTGCTCAATATTTCCACTTATTAAGACGTCAGGTAAATGATCTGATACTGTGTCCAAAAATGTGTTTATAGCGATCAATATTATTTTAGCACCATATTATTTTAGTGGGACCCATATAATTTTACGTAGACACAAATTAACTTTACCATCCTCTAAGGCTGAACCTTCTCCAAAGTAATTATGTTGCATGCGCAGTATAAATGAAGGGTTATTAAAATCTTGACAATTCTTAATAGACATAGTGAGGATATAAATGTAATAGTCAAATATTTAGATACAAACCATTATATCATTTTGTCATTTGGAATTTATTAAAATTGGGAAAAAGACTATTAGATTGAATGTTTTCTACTAAATAGAGTATATTAATTTGTTGCTCCTTTCTAGATGGTCAGGAACTTCAGGAAGCCCCTTATAATTATTACACCAAAAACGCTTCTGAGGGCAGAAGAATGCGTTTCAAAATTTGGTGATTTGGTTCCAGGAACTTATTTCAAGCGTGTTATAGGTAAGGTGTGGCGATATATATTTTCGGATTTAAAATAAAGTTGAACTAACCATCATTATATTTTTGTTAGGTCTGTTTACAGTTTCTGCTACCCCATTATTATTTATTTATTTCAATGGAAAATGTATTTTAAGGTCACAATATACCTAGTAAATACTATAAGTATATAAGCAACCATAAAATTGATGAAACAATAGCAAACATTATAGAAAATCATTTAAGTACCAAAATCTGTATGGTAATAATTTAAAAAAGGTACAGAGAAGTAAAATAAAACTTATTCAGTAGCAACTAGCTGATCAAAATGCTTCCTAAACTTTAATAGAATGAACCCAAAGAGATGCAGCCCAACGGTGTTGAGACAGCGAATCATGCGCACTATCCAGAGGTAAAACCTAATTTTTGAAACCCACTCCAGAACAGCACCATTCGAAAAATATTTATTCTTAAGTATGTTATCAGATCGGCCAAAACGGATGGAAAAACACAAGACGCAGATTCACGAATAGTGTCATATCATCGACAAGATGGTGATAAACCTTTTCGCCTGTCTGAGTCCTGGAGTGTTTTTCCAGTAGGACGACAGTTGGTCTTTTTCCCATTTGTTTAGTTCTTCAGTGATGTGGCTCTTCATAAGGCCACAGTAGTGCTCTAGACCATACTGTGGTGTTCCAGCTCCTTCTTTCGCAAGGCAGTCTGCTTTTCCGTTGCCCCCATATGCCTCTATGGCCAGGAAACCACATTAAGGTTACCTGGTTGCGTGTTGCTAATTGTTTTAGGGTTTGCTTACATTCCCAGACTAGCTTTGACACGCACTTGAAAGCTTCTAGATCCTCCTGGCTGTCTGAGAATATGGAGATGTGCTTCCCGTGAAGTCCTTGTGTGAGGCACTCTTCTGCACATATATTTATGGCAAACACTTCCGCTTGGAAGATGGTCATATATTTGCCTAGCAGTTTGGAAAGCTTACAGTTTGGATCTGAAATATCCAATCCTGCTCCTTTCGCTAGTTTTGAACCATCTGTGTACCACAGCGATGCGTTGTCGGCCTGAGATAGTTTTTTACTGTTCCACCCTTTCACTGTGCTGACGGTTGTTGACGCTCCGTTTATTTCTGCTGTTACGAAACGGTGTTTTAGCATTGTTTCTGTCCATCTTATGATTGGGCGCTCAACTTCCCACTCCTGAAGTACTATCAAATGCTTCCTCCATGTCAATGAATGCAGCAAGAGCAATTTCTTTGCATTCGATTGTCTTTTCTATATCTTTAACTAGACAGTGCAGTGCACTTAATGTGGATTTGCCTGCTTGGTAGGTGAACTGCCTAGGATGGAGCGGTGTTCTTGTTAGAGTTTCGCTTCTTATGTATTGATCGATTGCTTTTTCCATTGTTTTGAGGGGAAAGGAGGTTATGCTAATGGGACGGTATGATTTTCTTTCGAACTCCGGTCGTCGCGTCGGCCGGTCTTAGGTATAAATATCACATTTGCCTCCCTCCAAGCTAGAGATATATTTCCTAGGATAAGGCTAGCTTTGAAGATTTTCTATAAGTGTACCTTCAGGATCTCATAGCCTTTCTGAAGCAGGGCAGGGAAGATTCCGTCTTTGCCGGGGGATTTGTAGGGCTTAAAGCTATTGATTGCCCATTTTGTTCTATTGTTAGTGAAGATTTTTCCTGCCAATCTTTTATACCTCCCGTTCGGGCTCTGGAACCCTTCGTTGTGAGGATTAGTCTTGTTCTGGGTATCTTCGACGATTTGTGATCCAGGAAAGTGAGTCTGTAATAGGACCTCTAGCCAATACCGTTTGAATGATTTTTTGAAAATATTTTTTGTAGACGCTGTGCTGGGGCTAACTCGTCTATGCCTTCACATAATTGTCTCCATGATCTCCTTTTAGATTGCCCAAGTTCTTTGTTGTACTCTGTGAGGGCTGTTCTATACTCTGCCAGTTTCCAGTAATTTTTGCCTTGTTGTACAGCTTTCTGGCATTACGTTTTAAGCGACTCAGTTCCTCGTTCCACCAAGGCACGTCTCGGCGGATTACCTTTTGTAAATAGGGATAGCAGTTTTCGTAGGAATTTCTGATTGCATTAATTAAACTGTTAGATGTTGTCTCTAGCTCTTCAACGGTGCTTGGGTCGCTAGGGACTTCATCTAGACTCAGACAGAGACTCTCTACGTAAGAGTTCCATGTGATTAATTCTGGTACTCTCGTCTCTTCCAAGTGGTTTGCTGTTGCCTGCAAATGAAATCTTATCGATTGATGATCTGATAGGGAGGGTTCGTCTGGTACATGCCAGTTGGTTATTGTGCCAGATGTGAATGAATCAACTATAGTTATGTCTAGGACTTCTTTTCTGACTGCATTTATGAAAGTGGGGTTGTTACCTATGTTGATAATATCTATATTATTATAGTTTAGATAGTTATAAAGGCACTCATCCCTTGGATTTATGTCGGTGCTACCCCATCCAATGTTGTGGTGCGCATTGTCGTCAGCCTCGATGATGATATATCTGTTTCTTTCTTTGCAGCAGGTGATGAGACGTCGTACCATCTCTGGTGGGGCTTGATTTTCTTCCCCTGAAAGTAGGCTGAGACAATTACGATGTGTCTTGAGCCTCCCTCTGTTGGCACTTCTACAATTGCGGTTGCCAAATCTTGGGTGATGGATTCTGAAACAGGTAGAAATTTTAAATTATTGTCGAGCAGCAAAGCTGCTCTTGGTCTGTCATGTTTAGTGTTATATATCAACTTACATGATTTAATGTTGATTGGTGATGCCTCCTCCGTTGACCCAGCGCTCTTGTAGAAGTTCTACGTTGCTTTTTGACCGAATAATCTTCTTCTAAGCTCGCAGCTCGCTGGTATTAGCTTTTGAATGCTGAGGATTTATTTGGATGCATTTGACTTTAAAAGTATTTCCTTGCGCATTTCTCTTTGGTTTCTGATAGGCCATTAGAGATAGCCTATGGTTTTGTCCACGATCCAGGGCCCTGTTCGACTTTATTGGCACTTGTGCTTTTAGTCGGTTGTGCCCTTGACCGGCGCCGCCTGCTTTTGAGGAGCCCGTTTTCTCCTGGTGACTATCCCTTATTTGAAGCTTATGCCAATATGATTTATAAACAAACTACATAACAAAGGATCACAATGGGAGCCCTGTGGGGCTGCTCAAAGAACAGATATCTCACTATGGCCATCACTCGAAATACAGTCATTTATGCACACGCATTGGGTTCGTCCAGATAAAAACTGCGTATCCACCCTACCACTAAATCACCATAGTCAAAAACACTACTTGTGCATAATAGTCTATGATTTACTCTGTCAGAGGCCTTCGAGAACTGTGTAAATACTATCGACGTGCATCTCAACAAGAACAGCTTATAAGTAAGTAGATTTGTGACGCGAAATCGTGCTTATCATTTACAATTTACAATCAGTTCTTTACATGCCAACTCAGCTGGTCAGAGACCTTATCAAAAAGTTTAGGTGTGGCTGATGGTTTTGCAATACCCCGATAATTACCGCGATCTTGCCTATTTCATGATCTAAAAATAGGAGTCAGACAACTAGTTTTCCAATAATCAGGAGAGTAACCCTCATTAAATGATAAATTAAATATAAAATGCAAATGCTAGGTTTGCATAACGAATAAATGCATTTTCTTATAAAAACTTGTGGCTGGCGATCTAGGCGAGGGGAATCAGACATTCCTACATTGCTAATATCATCAGAATCATCACTCAGTGTTATAAACAGAGACTGAATGTCTATGATTGTTTATTAGTACATAATTAGGAATCTGAATATTTTCACTGGCAAACAAATTTACAATCAGCTCACCATACTTTGCCGATGATTCAGTCAAAAACATTGAGTTGTACCTACCTTTGTATAAAAACAATGGTACTACGTACATTAACGTGTCTCCAGAAAAGTCTGGGATTAATTAGTACGTATTTTTTGTTCAATCTTTATTATTATCTAGAAAGTTCATATAGCAAATGACCTAAAAGGCATTACAGCTTTCTCGCAGAGTAGAAAATATTCTATAATTCTGGTCAACATTTTCTTTATAAAGACGATGAGCAATCTTTTTGAATCGCGAAGCTCTTCCGAAAACCAAACTGGAAAATTACTTGGCCTTCAACCGGTGCACCGGCACCAATTAATGAAGAGGATGGAATAAAAATTACAAAAGCTTTCAACCACTGTCTTAATTTCTTTCCCCAAAAAATAAGTCATCCGAATCAAGATTGTGCAAGTAGTAATTTATCACAAGAAAATTACAATTTTTAAGACCAAAGTTAAATATAAATTTTAAGTTATCGCTTTCAGCGAGGCACGACACAGAAGTTTCATAGGCAGAATGGTGCTGTGTTGCGCTCAGTGAGTCGTCATCAGCCAATACCCTTACATCAGCATTATTGCCAAATATCATATCTAAAAACGGAACATTCAAATTAGCATACATGTCAAACTGTAATAGATTCAAATATTTATCGGAATTAACAGAAGTCTCTTGTAGGCTTTTTAGATTGTTATTTATTTTATATTGTAGCTCTGTTCTTGTTGGTTCATGTTTGATCTTCTCTACTGCCAGTTGTCTCCTTTGGTTACGCTTTTTTATATGTGCTAGCCTTATTTTCAAGGAAGCCAGAAGAAGAACATGGTCCGATGGTATATCCGCACCTGGATATGTGCATGTTCTCTCAATTTACGTACCAAATCGTTGATAAGGATAAAATCTATCTGATTTCGTACAATACTGTTGTTTCTGTCCTGAGGCGATCCCCAAGTGTAGAGTCTTCTGGGTGCAGCGAAAACCACGTATTGGAAACTTTAATATTTTCCTCTTGACAGAACTGAAGCAGCCGATCTCCTCTAGTATTTCTGTCACCCAGACCCCATGGACCAACAACCCCATTCACACCCGAACGACCGACCTTCGCATTGAAGTCCCCCTGAATAACATTAACTTCATGTGGCCGAGTGTATTTAAGCAGTTCTTTAATTTCACTATAAAAACCGTCCACTTCTTCATTGCTTTTATCAAGGGTTGGTGCGTATACTTGAATTATGTTTACATTCAGCGGTTTTGCTTGGATCCTTAACAGCGTTGTCCTGTCTGAGTAGGGAATGTTGTTGGTGACGCTGTTTGCTATTTCTTTGTTAACTATTATTCCTACATCTCTTCTGTGGTCTATGTCTTCGTTACCAGGGTAATAAAAGACTTTGTCGTTTGTATTGCACTTGATGCAATTGTCACTGTATTGCATCTCTTGTATTGTGTTAGCTAGTTTTCCTGCTTCAAACATACTTCATACTAACCCAAACGAACATGTTCCAATATGAATTGCTGAGAACCGCATTTCTATGGTTTCTTCCATGTGACTTTCATGGGGAAATTGCTTCAGTGGCTTCCTGTTGCCTTCTGAAGGGTTTATAGTTTTCCTTCTGGTATTCGATCGCCCCTAACATGGAGTCAGACGTTGTCTGAAGCCGCTTCTCCCTGAAAGACAGGCGCTTCGTTAGTTTTGGTCCGCTTCGAATATTCTATTTCCTCGACACCACTCATATCTGAGAGACTTTCCCCTACCCGCCACCTGGGGAGGCGCCCGATGGAGGACTAGCGACCCCATACGGGTGCACTTGCATAATATTGAGCTCAGCAAGTATCCTGCTGAATGCAGGTTTTGTGGTAAAGTAGATGAAACTACGGAGCATCCTGGTCAGTAGCAGATTAGAGCACTTTAATCTAATAAACTTTCGGCCAGAAAAGTTACATTTCTTTCTTAAATATATTGGGCTAGACTGCCAATTGAGGGAATGACACTAGTGAGCATAAGTGTCGCCAAATAATCTAATCTAATCTAGACCATATAAATGAAGAATCAATATACTCAAACCTACTTGTGAATCAAAAATATCAGTTAGATACTTCTAAAATAGAATGTTGCAGAATCCCATATTTGATACCATGAAAGTTGAAGGTGTAATTCAAGAAGATAAGTCTTTTTAATTTAGAGTCCATAGCCTTGACAGTGTTCTCAGTATAGGTTGCTGCCTGTATTTTGATTACACCCATTACATTAAGCCAGTACCAGTGTCACTTTATTAACCCATTTATTGCGTTCGTGCAATCCCATACTACCCTTGTTTTTATGCCGTTGGCATTACTGCTCCTTAGCTACCGAAATAGATTGCAATTGTTGGCTGAACCAGCCAAGTGGACTCAGTCTTGTCTGAACCATTCTGATGAGAAGATAAGCTTAAGGGCTCAAGGATATTAGAAACTTGAGTTTAAACGGTTTTCGGTAATGTCAAATCAAAATGTATAATTTGTTTTGGCAAAAATTAATCTGTCCGTTATAATCTGGCTAAAAGTTATATGTTGAGTTGAAAATCATCATTTTATTAACGTGCAAGATAAAGCATAGCTATTGCTTTTTATTTGGAAAAACAAATCTGAATTATCGAAGTATCGAAGAAGTACTCATACGAGACGGTCGTGTTTCCGTTCGTTGGCTCAGCCGGTATTGAGTGATTTTTTTTTGTTTTGATATTCTGTTTTGTTCCGATATCGTGTCGCCGTGCTAGTTTACGCTTTCCTGTTTGACTAAAATTGACCTTGTTTAGCTGCTATTGACCTTTATTTAAAATTATTGAACTTCAATATTACGGCGTTCTAACTTTCGCTGTGCGTGTGATCCTGGTTAATTTATAGTTTCCGTGTCGTTATTGGTTGCTGTTTAGGCAAACTTGACTTTGTTCAGCTGCCATCGACTTTTATCTAAAATCATTGAACACTAATATTGAGTGAATATATAATATATAGTGAGTTTAAGTGTGATTCCTGTCAGAGAATCGTTGCAGAAAAAGATAAATATAAACTTCGCTGTAGTGGGGAGTGTCGCCGGAATTTTTGTATGACCTGTACTGGGCTGGTAAGGCAACAACAAAGGTGCTCTACCAACAAAAGTATCACAATATTAGATTTTTCTGCAGTACTTGTGACTCTCCTACGTTAAAATATCTTCACGACACTTTGAGTAACCATGACTCCAAATGGAAAATTTTATACAAGAAAATAGATGACATTCACAGCTTCCATACCAGATTATCTAATAATAGACAAGAAACTTTATTCCATTAGATCAAGGAAATGAAGCAAGATATATTCAATCTGTCATCTATTTTTATGGACAATCATGATGAGTCTGTTAAAGTTCAGATTCACGACTCATCAAAGGAAGAGTTATTGAAGGAAATGAGGGATACACGAAGAAGTGTAAATCAAATGGCACTCATGATAGAAAAGTTGGCTGCTGAAGATAAGCCAATTATTAGGAGTAACCCACCAACAGTAAAAAAATCGATTTCGACTCAGATCGACCATATAGATAACCATGACACAGTGGTTATTACTTCTCCTAAAGGCATTACTTTCATTGCTCCCACACCTTACATATCCCCCATAAAAGGAGACTGGCATTATGTGGTAGTGTCCAAGATTCCACCTCCTTATACAGCAAACCAGCTTGCACACTATGCCAAAGAAAAACTTGTTACTACTGACTCTTGCCGATGCTTTCCAATGCTGAAGAATAAGGACTGTTCACACTCCGATTTCAAGGTTGGTGTGGAGAAAAAAAAATCCACCTAAAGCAGCTTAAGGACATAAGTATGTGGACGCCGGGTACTGAAATAGTCACTGCCAATTCATCTTTATCACTTAAAGGTATCGCCACCTGTAGCAAGTACTTCGACCACTGGCTATCAACATTTTGTACCGAGCACTTTGGACGCCCGAAGCCTACCACCACGCTCTGACTCAACATTTGTACATATACCGTGGGAGGGGGTTGGCTCTGAAGTCAGCTGCCAAGGACATTTATTATAATGAGAAGCTGGCTACATCCGGTAACGTTGCTGAAGAATCGTGGTCTATTATGAATGACTTAAGGAATAAGACTTCTACGTCTAGCAAAATCTCTAATTCACCTGAGAACCTAAAGAATTACTTTGTAAATGTGGCTAAAGATTTAATGAACACCAAAACTCCTTCTCATGATCCACTTTCATATCTCTCTAATGCTAATGTGAATTTACACAGTTTCTTCTTTACGCCTGTAGCATGAGCTGAGCTTCGCAGTACAATAAAATTAAAGGCTTTAAAAACAAATCCTCGTCTGGGCCTGATGGGCTTACTCTGAAAATATTCTCAAACCTGCCGGAATGAACATTAAACCATCTTACTACTTTAATTAACAAGTCATTTCAAAATTAGGTTTTTCCAAACTGTCTTAAGACGGCAATAATAATTCCTTTGCATAAAGGAGGATAAAGACCAAGCTTCGAACTATCGCCCAATTGCACTCCTTCCCACATTATCAAAGATCATTGAAAGATGGTTAAAAAAGGCTTCTATATTTTCTCCCTAAATATAAAATACTTTCTACTCATCGATTTGGATTTTTAAGTAACAAATGCACAAATGATGCTATGCTTTTCCTCTTTAATTATGTATACTCCAACCTGAACAACCATCACCCTACAGCAACAATTTACTGTGATTTCTCTAAAGCTTTCGATTGTGTAAATCATAATATATTAATTAACAAATTGCAGTGCTACGGATTCAGAGGAGTGCCTTTCGAATGGTTTAAGTCGTATCTTAACGACAGAAGTCAGCTTGTGAAGGTTGATACGTCGATGTCTTCTTGCAAGCCAATAGATTGTGGAGTACCCCAGGGTTCAGTACTAGGCCCTATTTTGTTTCTGCTGTTTATCAACGACATTGCTTGTCTGGGCATTAGCGGTAAAGTCTGTCTCTTTGCGGCCGATACTAGTTTCACTTGGAACGACCCGGATATTACGGCGCTTCACAGAACTGTATCTATTTAATCACCATTAAATCATGATGCGATTCTAATCTCCTGTGGCTCAACATTTCTAAAACTAAAGTATCATATAAAAGTACGTTGCAATTTTTTGTACTTAATAACACCACTATTGACGTCGTTGAATCTGTGAAATTCTTGGGGCTTGTTGTGGACAACCATTGAAAGTGGGACTTGCACATCGATGCCTTATCAAAAAAATTAAGTTCAGACCTGTTTCCAGGGAGCTTAACGTGTCAACTGCTGGAACAGTCTATTATGCCCTTTTTGAGCCACACCTCCGATACGCCCTTCCATTCTGGGGTACGTGTTGTGCGACTCAATTTGAGCGTATTTTCAAACTAAAAAAGAGAGCTGTTCGATACTCACTGAGACTATACAGTAGAACTCACTGCCAGGATTTCTTTAAAAGATTTAAAATATTAACTCTTCCTCCCTTATTCATATTTGAATCCGTTTGCTTAATCCGCAAGCACGTATCTACTATTCCAGAAAGGCCATCTCACAACTATTCACTTAGGAATATGGAGCATGATCTGTATCTGCCAACCCCACGCTCAGATGGCTCTATACTGTACAATGCAAAACAAATGCACAATTATCTGCCATTTAAAATGAAGTCAATAACATCTTTTCTCGCATTTCGCAGAGCTTTGAGATCATACCTACTGGAGAGAGCCTTATACGCATTAAACGCCTTTTTATTAATACTTAATTTTGAGCATCTTACACACTGGCTTAATGATGTTTGGTGCTAAGTCTTTAGTATTAAATCCTTACATGATTAAATAGTTTGATATTTAATATTTTATATATTATTTTTACTACGTAAAATTTGCACAATAATTGTATAGTTCTGAATAGTTAGGTTTTTCTTTTTGTTTTCATTGTATGTTTCTATTTGTGTTTTTATATATTTTGTACGTTTTGCACTCTAGCTCTAGCTTTGTCTTCAAATTGTAAAATTGTTTGACAATAAAGCATCTTATTATTATTATTATTGTATTTTTCAGGTGATGTATCGATTGCGCCATCTAAAGTGAAAAGGGTGTTACTGACCTCAGGAAAGCATTATTACTCATTAGCCAAAGAGCGAGCGTCAATAGAAATAGATGACACTGCGATAGTTCGAATAGAGTCGTTTTGTCCTTTCCCAACAGCAGAGTTACTACAAGAGATCTCCCAATATAAGAATGCTATAAGTGAGTTTACTTTTTGACGGCATTATGGATTCTATTTTATTTGAATAATTGCTTACAATAACAACTAAAATAAAGATTTATATTTCATCAGATTTATGACATACTAACTTATTCTAGATTTGGCAAAGCATTTCCACTTTTCTTGCATGTTAAATGTTCTAAGATTGAGTTAGTAAAGTTCTAAAGTTCCGGTTGATATTGTGGTGAAAAAGTAAAAACACACATTTCTTTCTACTTGAGGTGATAAGTCTGGTAAAACACATTTTGTTTCACTTATCATATAGTTTTTAGGTCAATTAAGTTGTTATTCTAAGTAATATATTTTAGGCTTTGTATGGTGTCAGGAAGAACCACAAAATATGGGTGCTTGGACGTTTTTTAGAAGTCGATTTGAGCATTTAATTGGCAAACCGGTAAGATGTTTTGTAAATCTGTTTGTGCTATTTGAAATAACGTATCATTGAGTTTGTAAGAAGGTATAAAATCTTACATAAACTTGACAAATTGCTAAATTTGCCTTGAACGGTTTTATGAATCGTACAGTTACAAAGCTAAAAAAAGGTTGGTTATTTAGTAATAAACATTAATTTTTAAATGAAAATTATTTTGCATACTTCTGATAATCCCAGAATTATCTGTAACAAATTGCTAACCTAGTGTCTACACTTTTTAGGTTAAATTCTGCGGCCGACCAACTCTATCGGCACCATCAGTGGCAGTTGGTAAGATTTACAAGCAACAAGAAACTGAATTACTGACGCAGCCATTTTTAATGTAAATAAAAAAAATAATATTTTTTAATTGTTTGCATTTATTTTAGCAACATACCATTGCGGAAATAGTACCATATAATATAGAAGAATGGAGAAATATGCCAAATGGCAAATAAAAAAACCATATTTTCCATTTGCTTTGAATATGCAAAGCGGAATCACACTTTCGTAATTCACATGCTAATATAATATAGAACCTTTTGAACAAACATCTTTAAAATGTAGAAACAATTCATACAAATGCATGCCTGATCAGCACAGCGAATATGTTGACCTTTGTTCTTGATTTATCGTGGTACTACCTTTAATTTTTCAACTGAAAAGACTAAATATAATCTACCGAGAAGCACCTACTGGAAATATTAATTCCAGAGATACTGAGTTCGCTGAACTTTTTTAGTGATTTTACTAAGAGACAGTCCTCTAATATACTATAATTCTTTTACCGTTTCCTCTCTTGGTATTATCTAAATTTACATGGTACAATTACAGCGGTTATGCCATTTATATTAAGTTACTTATATCTATCTGTAAAACCCATGGCAGAAATTTAATTTAACTTATTTAAACCTTATTATTGAACGTTTCGCCTTGGTGTCGGTCAATTGAGCTCAATTTTCCTTACTTGGTGCGGCTATATTTATTTCTATATATTGTATTCAATAAATCCCTTTTAGTTTAGCATTTTCAACACATTTTAGATTTTAGAAGTCTTCTATATTCCAGCTGCCAAGGGAATAAGCTAAGCGTAGTTTAGTGGATATTTTTTCCCTAATATTAACATATAAATTGTTACATATTTAAGCAATAATAACTGGATAATATTAAAATGTTCTTTTTAAAGATAACTCTTCTCTTTGATTGGCATCGAGGTAATATATTGAGATTTTTATATAGTAATTAGTAATGTTAGTTTATTGACCATAACTAGTGCTACTTTTTGATTTGAAGTTTAATCGTAATGAGTACCAGGCCTAAATTGTTTAATTGATACCTGATTGTTGTAATTTCTAGTGTTAGAGTGTCAAGATGAAACTTAATTAAGCAATTAATAAATTGTAATTTGAACATTAGTTACCACTTGTGGCGTATATAGGACAGCTTAGGTGATATTCCATAAATATATAATGGTTAATATTTTATTATTAACCATCAGTAATCAGAAAATCTTGTAAATTTTAAGAAAGTAGATTGTTCTACTCAAGTAGTTTTTTTTTCATAAACTGGTTGTTTGTATTCCTTATGTTTATTTTAGCAACTGTATTTAGGCTGTAATTCAATCGCTCATTCCAATTTTTATCTGATTTTCAGACAGATAGAATTTCTAATAACTTTCCTAGAGTAAAAATTTAGTGGCGCCCGCTCTAACTGTCCTAGTTATATTAAATTTGATATGTGCCGACTACAGGTTTTTTGCAGTTCAAACTGACGTTAAAAATACTATATTAACTGTAATATTTTATATTTGCCAAAAACATTTATACAAATAACAAAAACAAAACAAAATAAGCACCTACAATTTATAATATACATATACAGGGTGTTATTTAAGTACGTAGACAAATTTTAAGAGGTCATTCTTTGTATGACTTTAAGACAATAAGTTCATATAAAGGTATGGTCTAAATATATTCCAGATATAGAGGGTGTTATTTTTTTTATTTTTGTTTTCATTTCTTTATTTTCCTTTCACAGTTTTAGAGATGATTCATTAAAATTTTGCACAAATAATGCTTTTAACATTGTCTATAAAACAACTTATTAATATTTAAAATAATCTATAGGGTCCTCGTTTTTTTGTGGTCATGACCACTTTATTCCCTCATTTTTTTTTATTAGGGCGTCACTGACTAAGTTTGAAAATAAAATCTAGTTTATCATTTTGTTTTTCAACTCTTGAGTCTCTTTAAATTTTTGACTATCTCTTATGGCCTAAATGTTACTTTGCAAAAAAAGGAATGCTGTGTTGTAAGGTCTATGAGATAATGTTCTTTATTATATTTCGAAATAATCTACAAAGTGCAAATTAAAACCACACTTTGGGTATTTAAAGAAAAACTTAACAGAGGTTAAAGTAACTGCTGGAACCTGGCTCAAAAATGCCATTAGAATTACATCATGACTCTCGGTTTGGGCTTCTTAGATCGTCTTCATTTAGAACTGGAGTTCTGTAGACTAATAATTTTAGGTGCTCCCAAAGAATTGAGTGGATTAAGATCGGATAACCTGGGTGGCCAAGGTTGAGATCCTGCACATCCGATCCATCCATTGTCATAATTTGCATCTAAATTCTGACGTGCAATTAAACTAAAGTGGGGGGCGGGGGGACACCATCATGCATAAATCAAATTCGAGCTCTTTCGCTCATTGAGATGGACATCTTCCAAGAGTTCGTGTGGAGGAGCATTATCTATTGCTGGTAAATTGTCGCCGTTGAGCCCCTGAGGCAAAAAATAAGGTCCAATAAGAAAATCCCCAACAATTCCAATAAACCAAACATTTACTGATAATTTTGGAAATTATAGCGTGTGGGTTATTAATTATTGAAATATCCCAAAAAGATAGGTATACTTAATTAAAAAAACGTACAAATAAAGTACATTTTAACACCCTCTATTTAAAATCGGAAGACACTTAAGAGATACGTTCTTATGAACTTTTCTTCTTAAAATCTCTAATAACATCACGATCTTCAATATTGACAGAACGTTTAGGAGCACCCTGTATATGTTATAAATCGTGACTGATATAATATAAGAGACAACAACGAAATAGACACCATGGCGGCATAAATAATATGTTAGAACGTAATTGTTACTAAAAGGCGTAGGCGATTGGAGACGCTTAAGAACAACTCTTGTAAAGGAAGAAAGATTGAGGTATTTTCTCAGAACTGACCATAAAAGAGGCTGTCAAGTTTTAAGTTGGTATATATCAAGATAACTAGAACAGGTATCAGATTCTGAAAAAAACGTTCGTCCAAGTATCCGGCTTCAAGTTTTATATCTGAATGCAAATGTTAATATTTGCATCCGGACATACTGATCCAGCGATATTTTTATTTCAGAATATCTTTCAAGCAGGTGAAAAATGAGTAGCTTATTTATTGCATATTCAATAATATTGTAAAAATGTGCCATCCATCAGTCTTGCCAGATCTTTGATCGCTATAGAGTAGATAATACCGATCACATAGTAAAAGGGCATCAGTGTCTGGGTCTTAACGAACATAAAAGGTCTTTCGATTTCAACACATTCTTTCTGCCTCCCACGTTTTTTAACTTTAACGAAAATCAAAAAGAAACAGTTATAATACGCTAAATAAAAATGTAGCCGAAAAAAGTTTAAATTTTAAATAGACTCAAAATTCGTATTTCCAGCTCTGTTGTTAGATTTCCAATCCAGATGCCTTACAAACCTATACCTTAAACATGAATAAATCATAAAGTTCTTAATTTTTTTTCGGTTACATTTTTTGTTTCGCGGCACTTGTTAAGGTTATATGCGGTGTCAAACGAAACCAATCTTCTAGTAGCTAGATATTTTCACTAAAAAGAAGAACAGGGAAAAAGACACCCGCCCATAATAAGAAGGCTCCTCCCAAAATTGCTAGTGCGTACGTTTTCTTGTGGTCCCATGGTATTATGTTGATTTTAGTTTTTTGCTTCTGCGAAAGGTATGGACTCTGGATCTGGAATAGAAATAAATTATACATTTAAGTTTGTTCATCGCTTTTTGCATATAAACAAAATAACAAAATTTTGAATCAGCTAACTAACTAACTAACTTTCTGATTCGTTTGCCCGAGAGTTAATTGCTCAATCAAATATTACCAGCTGTCTGTAGACCGACAATCTGTTAGATAGGCGACTCTTGGATAGGACATAGAACCATAGTACTGGAAACCCGCGTAAGCTCTTCCCAATGTAGGCCCCCCCGGCCACTTCGCTGAAAGACCTTATAATAATAATGGAGGATTTCAATGCAAAAGTGGGTAAAGGAAGAACTGGTGAACATATTGGACCACACGGGCTGGGGGATAGAAATGAAAGGGGCGAGAGACTAAGTGTTTTTACAGCAGAACATCAGCTTATACTACTAAATACCTTCTTCGAACTCTCAGCGAGAGGGCTGTATACCTAGAGATCACCGATGGACACCCCGGACACGATTGTGAGAAATCAAATTGATTATATCCTAGCAAATCAGAGATAAAAACAGCTTCATCTCTGTTAAAACGTATCCAGGAGCGGTCATACAACAGATCATAACCCGGTAGTGGGATAAATAAATGTTAGAACGAAAAAAAAAAACAAAAAAGAAGAATATCAACATAAGATGCGACTTACGAAAGATGAAGGAGACTAATATTGAACAATATAGAGAGACATAGAAAATTATAAGACAATTATAAGACAAGAGAAGCGAAGGAAAAATACATAAAAGAAAAATGTGTAAAAATAGAATTTCTCCGAAAGAAACACGACAGCTTCAACGTACATCGAAAAATAAAGGAAGCCACTGGAAGATACAAATCAAGACAGACAAATAAACTTACAAATAACGAAGGAAAGAGAATAATTAACAAGGAAGAAATCAAGAACACTTGGAAGTTATATATTGAACAACTGTTCCAACATTAAAGGCCAGAACTACCCATAATAGAAGCAGAAACCGGATCAAATATCTTAGGTGTAGAAGTAAGAACTATGAAAGATGGCAAGGCCCAGATAATTTTCAGGCTGATTTCTTGAAACTTAAGGACGATGAGGGAATCAAATGGCTGACCAAGATATTCAATATTATATACAACACGGGCATTATCCCGCTCCAATGGCTTAAATCGGAGTTCATAGCTATACCAAAAAGTCGGGAGCCAAAAAGTGCAAGGAATATAGAACAATAAACCTCATGAGTCACCTACTGAAAGTATTCATAAAAGTCATACACAGAAGAATCTATAAAACATGCGAAGAACAGAAAAAGTCCATGCAATTCAGATCTATAGACGCAGTCGGAACAAGAGAAGCTTTATTCAGCGTATAAGTCCCACCGATATAAGTCCTCGTTGAAAGATGAAGAGATATAAACTGTGAGGTACATGCCTGCTTTGTGGGCTATAGAAAGCATTTGATAGGGTGCAATATCACAAGATGATAGAAATCCTGAAAAAGACACGTACCTATAGACGATAAAGACCTAAGAATAATAATAAACCTGTATTGGAATCAGATAGCGAGTGTAAGAGTGGAAGATGACCAAACGGAGACAGTTAAAATTTTGCGCGGAGTAAGGCAGGGGTGTGTATTGTCGCCACTACTATTTAACATTTATCCCGAACACACATTTAGAGAAGCTTTGGACAATGCAAAAGAGGGGATTCTGGTAAATGGACAGCGCTTAAATAACATCAGATACGCCGATGATACAGTAATATTTACCGATAATATGGAAGACCTGAAACAACTAATGGATAGATTAGCAACCAATAGCCACCAATATGGACCGGATATCAACACGGATAAGGCTAAATATATGATTATTAGCAAGAACAACGTTCCCACCCGATAACTAAGACTAGAAAGTGGAACAATTAAAAGAGTCGACAAATACACATATCTCGGCACCATGCAGAACGATAAATGATACCACTCGCAAGAAATTAAATGCCGAATTGAAAAGAGCAGAAGGGTATTCATCAAAATGTCAGCAGTCCTTAAAAGTAGAACACAAAACTAAGAATGTTACGCTGTTACGTGTTTCCCGTGTTATTATACGGAATGGAATCATGGAACTGAAACGACGAAAAAGATTGAAGCATTCGACATGTGGCTCTACAGAAGGATGTTAAGGGTATCATGGACAGAGCATGCAACTAACATTGGAATCCTAAGAACAATATCAAAGGAAAAGGAAATCATGAATACAATTAAAACAAGAAAACTACAATATCTAGGCCACATTATGCGAAATGAAAACAGATATAATCTCTTGCAGTGTATATGACAAGGGAGAGTGAAAGGAAGAAGAAGAATCTCGTAGCTAAAAAATCTAAGAACTTTGTTTTCTATGACAACCACCGAACTATTCCGTGCAGCTGTAAACCTGAAGAAGAATAATTTTTGTATCCCGAAATTAAAGCTAGATATGAAAACAATAATTGAGGGGACAATATATTTGAACTGTCAGCAGCTAACTGAAAACCTTTCTTCTGTCACTCTTTTCGTTTTTATTAAATATGTTACTCTCATTTCCTACAAATATATTGAATTTTTTTATTGCAGATAATCTTTTGCTTTTGTAATCCAAGTAATGTATTGAATGTATTTTTAAACAATTTTTCGTATAAAAATAACAATAATCTATTATTCTAAATGTACTAAAGATTTAAAAAAAATAATAATATAATATGTCAGTACCGTAGCATGATTTTTATTTCAAAATAAATCGTTTTTTCGGATATCTCAGAAAGCCTTTGTCCGACTTTATTTGAATCTGGCGGGACTATTTTGTCATGAGGAGTGAGTTTAGCCTTCATTATATTTAAATTATTACAGTTAGTGGCGTCCCTGAGGGTAGTTTAGAAGATACCATTGACCAAAAATTTTTTTTCTAATTGAGCAGCTGACAATTCAAATTTATTTTCCTCTCACTTATTGTTTTCATATATTGCTTTGATTTAGGGATAAAAGAATTAGAGCAGTTTATTTAATTTCTGTTCGACTCAAAAAATTATAATTTTCGCTCAAACCGTTCTTCGTATCAAAACACACGAAATACCTTTTTCGTCCTAACT
The DNA here is from genome assembly GCA_016904865.1 of Pissodes strobi. NCBI lineage: Eukaryota > Metazoa > Arthropoda > Insecta > Coleoptera > Curculionidae > Pissodes > Pissodes strobi. The sequence continues at coordinate 41,297 of MU187847.1, read as the reverse complement.
AAAATAAGGAACCCGAAAAAATATATATTTTTTAAATGTCAATGGATGGCGTACCAAACAAAAGGTTCCATACAAAAAATATTACAAAATTTCGTACCGACGCCACTGGTACGCGTTATATTTAGAAAAAAAGTGTCCCTAAATGCTTATTTTATTTCCCAAAATTCATAAAAAAATATATTAACACATTTATGAGTTATTTATTTTTTTTAATTATTAGAACTCAACACCCTGTATCTTCGTAACGAAACGACTAAGGACCATAGTTTATCAGAACTTTCTATCCTACAATAACGTCAGGAACCACGTCCCGAAGTTTGTAATCATACTTTTGAAACATCCTGTATATCTTAATTACTTTACTACAAATTCATGTCATTATTATAAAGGCGCAATACCTATGTCACCAAAATACAAAATGCAGTTTCTCGAATCTAGCCGGAATCTATTTTCTAACAGCGGTGTACGTGATAAGCACCTCAGTTAGGAATTTGCCTAATATGAGCAATCTGAATCTGAAGTCAAAGTCTATTCGCTTCCTCAACCCAAAATTGCTAACTATTTTTAGATTCAATTTGTCGTGCATCGGGCATAAATTTTGTTTTATTTTTAAAATTGACATCACTTCATTCAAAAAAAAATATTAATAATAATATACCCTAATAACTTATTTGATGATATGATGGACACATGCATTGTGTACAATTTACAAAAATTAAAACGCGCCTCTTTCAGGTTTTTATATAACATATGTATGATTTAAAATTAGAAAATATGTTTAAAACATATTTACCCCCATTTCAAATACAGAATCCCCTGGATCCAAGGCCTCTGTGCTTTTGTTCATCATTTCGAAAACTGTAATCACCAACGCATATTTGAAATAACTCGTATATGATAGCAATAACAAACCATTACACAATCAAAAAGATTATTTCAACGCGTACACAACTAATTGAATATTTTATAATATATTCGTACGCCGACACGCGGTAATGTAAAATCAGCAACGATCCACGATATCCTTGAGACTAGTAAACATAACATACGAAGCAAAGTTCGTGGGATTTGATTGAAAAAATTTCAATTTGGTTTTGTGCATTTTATTTCAAACTTTCACTGTCCATTATGCTGCAAATATTATAGCGTAGGTTCTTTGGTTTCTGCGGAAGCAATATTATTTAAAAACGTGCTTTCACTTAACAATTAATCAGGAGAACTCGCATCTCTTTATGTTACTTAATGCATATAGTATACAGTGAGTCCATTTAAAATATGGTATAAATCCGGTTAAAAGCAAAAAGGTCTGGCATGTCGTATCTGGACCAAAGTAACCGATAACTCAAAAAGGTAGAGTGGATTTTTAGGCCATGATTGCTGTGGTTTCATGGGATTTTATTGATGATAAAGCGCTTTCTGGAGGAAAAGACATCCTTATTTTCGAAATTCATTTGTGGCTGTTTAAAAATTGTATTTCATGAAAAAAAAATAATGGTTTAACCAAACCCTTAGAGACTTTAGAGAGCGAGTAAATGTTTTAAATGAAATATATAAAATGAGATCAACACCAGGCTTATTGAAACAGCGCATGATATGAGACGTGAATATAGAAAAGAAATCAGCAGAAAGCAAAAATAGCCTATAATGATAATTTAATAAACACATCAAGTAAAGCCTCTAAAACTGCGTGGTCCATCATCAATCAAAGCCGCAATGCAAATCAGATAATAATATGATGCGGGATTTCTCCTGAATGAATTATTGATCTAGGGGGGTATTAACGCACTGCGACCTATACAGATCTATTGTGTCCCCCTTTCAAGGTGCTTCCATTCATGTGATTCTCAATCAATCCAGCTTCAGTGCTTTGATAAAAGCAAGTAGTCTGGATAGTTCTATGGATCGAAGTTCCTCCTGTGCGACGATGCAGCATCCGAAACAGGCCACTCGCCTATTCGCAACCGCCTCGCACTCCGTGAGAAGGTGTTCCGGTGTTTCCCCCCTTTCTCACAGAACCGGCAACTGTCCTGGTTCTCAATTTTTATTCTCTCCAAGTGCCTTCTCAACCGTCAGAAGAAAGCCAGTGATGCGGAGATTGTTCTTACTCAGTTTTAAAAGGTGTTTTGATCTTCCTGGGTGAGGGGGCCGTTTGATTGTCTTAACTCTGGAAGGCGTTCCCTGAATTCTTCCTTGTAGGTATGCGTCCCTATGACACAAAAAGGTTCTGTTCCTAAAAGCGGAGTTTGTGCTCCTACTTTTGCCAATTGGTCTGTTTTTTTTTTGTTGGCTTCTATCCCAACGTGTCCTGGTCCCGTTGAAAGATAATTTGTTATTCTAGCCTGGTTTATTAAGCCTATCTAGGCATTCCCATACCATTCTGGAGCTGATTGTTGAGCTCAGCGCTTTGATGGCTGCTTGACTGTCTGAGAGAATGACAATCCCTTTATTTCTATAGTTTCTGTATAGGTTGAACTGTGCATATCTTCCTATGGCGCTAAGTTTCGCCTGGAATATGTCCGGGTGTTTTCCCATTGATTCGGAGAATTTGGTTTCTGGTCCAAATACTTCGGCTCCGGTCCGTATACCATTTTATTTCACTTTGCTGCGATGTGAGAATATAAGTGGTGTTCTTTTTCCATTCATCTCTACTTCTTATCTGAACCGTGAAGTATTTTTCAAAAGTGTATCTTTTAACTATATCGCCCCTGGGAAGCCCAAGTAAGGATGTTAACTCACACTTTCTAAGTCATCCTCCTTCTCCCGCTCCCTCTCCTGTGATTCTAGTCATTGCTTGTCTATCTGCTCCCTCTACAATAATGTGTAGAGGTGCGAGGCCCACAACTGCATCGATTGCTGCTGTTGGATAAGTTTTCATTGTGCCTGTTATGCTTGTGCACGCCAGGCGTTGTACTTTGTTGAGAACTAATTTTATGCTCTGCTTTTCCGTTTCCTTGAACCAGACGACCGACCCGTAAAGGAGGGTGGGTCTTACTATCGATGCGTACAGCAATCGCAGAATTTCTGGTGTACATCCCCAGGTTATTCCTGCAAGGCTTCGGCACACCATGAGGGCCCTCGTATAGCCTTAGTTACAACTCCTTCAATGCCGGTGTAATCTTGGTCCCGTGTATTCGGATAACTCTCATCCTAGAGAGTTCTCTCTTCCTAGAAAGGGAACTATGGTTGTTTTCGATGGGTTTATTTCCAGCCCAACTGTTTGTCACCATTCTTCCCTTGAATGAGTTCACATAGTGTACCCTCAAACTTTCCTCTTGCTGTGATGACAATATTATCGGCATACACAACAGAATGTAGGCCGAGGTCTGTCAGTATTTCCAGTAGTTCGTCCACCACTAGACTCCACATTAGTGGTGAGCATACACCGCTTTATGGCGTACCTTGAGTGGTGTCCACTTCAATAGTCTAATTGCTGCTGCAGTTTTTGCTGTGTTCGTGGCAAGCATCTCGCACCTCCATCGAGATATTGTAGTGTTCACTCCCCTTCTCGTTAGTGTTCTCTTTACAGCCACGTGGGATGTATTATCGAAGGCTCCTGCCTGCCGCGATTTCCAGGAAGGCGCAGAGCGAGATTTCTCTCCCATTTAGGGTTTATTGAATCATGCTGATCAGTTGAAACGGTGCGGTCTCTGTGGACCTACCCGTTCTGTATGCATGCTGACTTGCATTCAGTGGCCGCGTTCCTAAGGTAGTGGATCTGATGTAATTGTCTACTGCCTTCTCCATCGTCCTGAGGAAGAATGAAATGACGTGAGACTGATTGGTCTGAAGGATTTGGGGTCTGCCCCATCCTTGTCTCCTTTCTTCGGGATGAAGGTGACTTTCGCCCTTCACCATGCTTTTGGTTTTGGTATGTATCCCATGGCGATACTTTCTCCTGAAAATATTAATATTGTGAATATTGCACAAGATTTAATGAAGGGACTTGATATAGGGGTCAAAAGCAAGAAATAAATAAAATCAAAGGGCTCGCTTTTAAAATTAGGGACGTATCTTTTTATAGAAGTTGGAGACATTATCCATAACTTGAAGAACAAATCTAGTCGTGACATTTGTGAACTAAATTTACCTTTAATAAAGCTAATTAAAGAAATTATGCTATATCCACTGACTAAGCTAATAAATATGGCTATTAGAAGTGGATGTTTTTCAAGTGTTAATACAGGTACTGGTAATTCCAATATATAAGAACCAGGAAGATGTGGCTGATGAGGGAAATTATAGACCAATATATGCTTCCTAATGACACGCTAGAATTTTAGGGGGTGATTATTGGACCCATTATAAGAAAAAAACTTCATATGAATGTATGTCCTAAGCGTCTTAACTTTTGAGCTACAGGGTGGTAGAGTTTTCAGAAAAAAAATCTATTTTATATAGTAATTGTGATACTAGTGTAGATATCTTTATAAAATTTGGTACACTTCTGTTATGCATCAAGATGCATTTTCTGATGTACAAACAATTTGATTAGTTCTACCAGTGACGGGTTTTGTATTGAATATTTTTGGAGAAAAAATAGTACGCCACGCCTTTCTCTTAAAACAAAACTTATTTTTGAAATTATCATTAATTTCTAAGCAAATTGAGTTTCTAAATTTTCTTCCGCCCGACGCATGGTTTGCTTAAAGAAAAATAAAAATAGTTGCCTGCAAGCTGAAATCCTCGCTGGAATTCTAAGGTGGTAATTATTGGCACTTCCAAACAGTCACCGCATCAGATTTCTAGCGATTTGCTCAGAAATTAATGAAATTTTCAATAATATTTTTTTATTTTAAGAGAAAACAGTGGCTTACCACTTTTTTCTCAAAAAAAATAAATGCAAATCCCGTCCGGACGCCACTGGTAGACATAAAAAATTGTTTGTGCATCAAAAAAATGCATCTTTATGCAAAAAAAGACATGTACCAAATTTCATAAAAATGTCTACTATAGTATCACAGTTATTATACTATTTTTTTTTTCCTGAAAATTTTACACCCGCTATATGAAAAATGCATGGCAGCGCAAATTGTCCAATATTTTCAAAAGTATAAACTTTTTATTGAAACTCATGCTCAGCATGGTTTTAGAAGGGAGAGAGAAACGACGTCTGCTATCATAAGTTTTATATCAGCTATAATGGAGGCCTATGAGAATCATTCTTATGCGAGCACAGTCTTTTGCGACCTTAGTAAGTCATTTTATTTTGTCTCCCATAAACTGCTGTTGGGGAAATTGGCCTGTTATAATTTTGATGAATCTAGCATGCAACTGGTAGAGTCATACCTGTGTGACAGACTTCAAACTGTTAGGGTGGGGGATGTGTCATCGGAGGGCCTGGACCTGACTGTTTGTGTCACAGGGGTCAGTATTTTATTTCTAATTTATATCTCTTCACTGATGACACCACTCTTATAGCAAATTTTAAAGACTCGGTTGAGATAAATGAAAGAACAAGCGAGGCACAGTCGAGTGTCGAACAATGGTTTAACAATAATGGTATGGCGTTAAAAGAGACAAAAACAAAAAAAACATATTTTGACCCTAAGAGAGTATGTCATTGATATGGCCATTGAGGGGTCTGTTTGTTTCTTGGGTGTAACAGTGGATCCAAAACTGAATTGGGAACCTCATATTGGCAAACTAGCATCTAAGGGTGCAAGTTACATCTTTCTTTTGAGAAACCTGTCCGGAAGTGTTTCCAAGCAAGTCTTGAAAACGGCCTACTTTGCATTGTGTCACTCTCATATGTCCTATGCAGTGATAGAATGAGGAGGTGCTGCCCAGGCCGGTAGAATCTTTGCCTTGCAGAGAAAGACAGTAAGGGTGGAGAAAAATTGAAAAATGTACAATTTTTATTCGAAAATAAAGACAGAAACCAAAAATAACTGCAAGGCCTTGGAAACCACAGTATCGCCATTGGAGACAGGAGGTAAATGTTACTGGCATAAATTAATAATGACAAACTGCGGAACATTTTGCGGGACGCATGAAATGCTGGACAGCTTACAAAAAGAAAAGACGATCCCCAAAATGCGGGAGGTCTGGCTACTTTAGATTTGCCCGGAAGATCTTTAATTTATGGTTATTATTCCATTTAGGTAATTATTTAAGTGTTCTTAGTTTATCTTAATTTCACTCAGCACTTTAATGGAGTATAACTATTTAACTTTTAAAATCACTTGACTCAGAATTTTGACAGATCTATCGTCGATTCGACTTTAGTACTTTAAGTGGGTATCCCCCCACTCCCTCCCCCCAAAAAAAGATTAGGTTCCTGTCGACACCAACTCCTGGGTTGGGTTTAAGGATTAGGGTATCGGTAAAACCACCAAAACCTACTTTTCTGTGAACTACAGAACAATGGCTAGGAGGCAGGAGGGAGACAAAAGTCTGTCGGGCTAATGGCCCGCTGAACTACTTATATAACAAAATTTGCTGCGTTGCAACTTTTAGGTTCATAATCGCGTGCGCTGCTTACTCGTGTTGTATTTGTCTTCAGTGTTTACATATTTTCCAAGTTCAATTTCCAAATTCGGACATGGCGATAATTTATTAGCAGTTTAAATGTTTTGGTCACAGTACCTAAAGACATAAAAAAACAATAGACAGAGCAGGTCTTTCATAAACTACCAAATACCAACATTAGAAATATTAACATGAAGAAGGGATAAAGTAATGAATGAAGATAATGAAGATGGCGGCCGAAGCGCTTCAACATTTCATTCATTTACGGCTACAACGACGCGCCTGCGTCTTGTTTCTCCGGGCGGCGCACCATAGGCGTAACATTTTAAGGGACACCTGTTTAAAGTCATTGAAATAAGCCTGCTGTCAAGCAGAAAATAATAAACCATTGCAAAAATGAAAAAGACTAGACATAAAAGAATAATTTATTAATGTTAAAATATGCAATATAATTAAAAAATAAATTTTAAGTTACTGTTTGGGAAAAAAATCCATTTACGTTTAATTGACAATTATTTAGAGGATTGATTACAGATTGATTATAGAGTGTCGCTAGCCGCCGGCCGGTCTACTTGGGAATAATATTAATGATATACTTAATACATGTAAAAAAATGCTTCTGAGATCACCGATTACTGACACCAGATGTCACTCAGTGGATTTTGTAGATACAGTGACCAGTGACTTTATAAGAGACAATTGCAACAATAGAGTGTCTCGTTTTTTATTGGCTAAATCACGTGATTAGTTTTTAAATGGGAATTTCTTTTAATTTATCAAGTTCTGATGCTCGTAAATTTCCTGTGTGGAATTTAGAACTGTAACGCTCTATTTTGTTCTATATGTGTTGTTATATTAGCATAGCATTAGCTTAAAAATAATTGACTACCTAATTTTTAATGCTTCTTTAGCTCTTAAGAATAATTAGCAAAATAGTTCAATTTTAAGTGAATTTATGAGGAAAACATGTCTAATGTATATCTAACTCTAGTTTTTATGATGGCTTTCCTTCTTCAGCACAGAATATTTAAGATTTGGCAAGCAATCTCCACAAACTCCCTCTATATATTTGTTCCATTTAGATAGGTAGTTTTGTCATAAAAGCACCGGCCAATCTACAACTCTCTACAGAAACATTTTTTGTTGGAAAATAATGGGGGGGGGGGGGGGTAGAACACCCAAAACCAGATACGAATCTGCTTGCACATTTTGCGTCACGAAATTTGAATGGGTAGATTGTGGCACTGATGTTTCAAAATTGACATTTATAGTCTTTCACATGATGTGAATGTGAACGGTTTTGAAGAAAAATGCTTCCAGTTAATTAACAGAAAATTTAACACTGGTAAAAATTAAGTTAGGAAGATGTAAACCGTTTGACCGTAACTGTTTCACTAACTTACTTTGAAGACACTGAACGTCCACAGTGAAATCAGATTGAGTTGATCGTATATGACTAAAACTTTGTCTTCATTGAATATCGTTTGTAACTAAATTATTATTATTAAAACGTGGCTTTTCCGTAGTCCCAAAAAATTAAGAATTATATTTCTAGTTTTATAAACAAGGAAACCACTATTCAGGGCCCTATCTGAAAATTGTTTAAGGGAATTCGCGACCGCACATTGTTCAGTAACAAATAGTTTAAATATAATGAAAACAAGGACACTAAAATTGCTTTTTTCCCGTCTATCGGCAATAAACATTATCGTATTATTATTGTTGTAGTGAGTTTATGACTAATGTTTGGTAACCCGCAGTTGAAATGAACGGGTTTAATCACATTGTGTAGTTTTTCTAGTGAGGATATATTTAAAATACAAATTTCTTTGGCCAAAAAGTATACTTACTGAAAAAGCTATAAAAACGTATGCAATTAGTGGAGAGCTAGGCGTTTAAAAAGTTCGACTGAAATAGTTTGAAATATTTAATATAGGAGAACTTTGCCAGAGGACCATAAAGACATATTCGGTGAGTAGTAGCTCTATCTGCTAAATGCTTTATATTTTGAAAAAAACTATCGCAAACTAAATATTTTGGGGTTTTTCTAAATTTTAATTTAAGTCATTGATGTGTAATACTTTTAAGACGGAAAAGATTTATTAATTAGTGTGGGCGAATGCTCCTACGTAATGTGT
>MU187847.1:0-32591 GCA_016904865.1 Pissodes strobi | reverse complement strand
TATATATATATGTATTATTTATCAAGCTTTTATTTAAGCATTTCGAATTTACTTTTATAAGATAGTTGACCGGGTGGCTCTAAGAGCCCCTCTGAGTCCGGAACAGCACGCATATCGAACGGGCAGGTCGGTGGACTCGGCTCTTCACCACCTGGTATCCAGGCTGGAGGAGGGGCTGGGAGGCGGACGGCTATCGGTGTGCGTGTTTGCGGATATTGAAGGAGCCTTCAATAACACAGCCGTGAGTTCGATCTGCCGATCGGTGGAGCGAACGGGGGTGGGTCCGGTCATAACGAGCTGGATCCGCTCCATGCTCACTGGGCGGAGGGTCGAGGCTAGGCTGGAAGATGAGGTGGTTAGGGTTGAGTCATCGCGGGGATGTCCTCAGGGGGGGGGTTCTGTCCCCCCTCCTGTGGTGCCTAGTGGTGGACGAGATCCTACGTATCCTGAGAGTAGAGCATGGGGTCTATGCACAGGCCTATGCAGACGACGTCGTGATTATGGCACAAGGTACCGAGGTGGGAATATTGCAGAGGCTTCTGGAGGAAGCACTGACAAGGTTCTCACAGTGGTGTAGGGATAACGAACTCAGAGCGAATCCCAGCAAGGTAGAGATGGTCATCTTTACCAGAAAAAGGAAGTTGGAGGTCTCTCCCAATATCGCGTTGGAAGGGACCCCTCTTGTGGCGAAGAAATGCGTCAAGTATCTGGGTGTCTGGTTGGACTCCAAACTGACCTTTCAGGAACACATTCGGCTCAAGACCGCGGCGGCGCTCAGTGCCCTGTGGGCTTGCCGTAGGGCGCTGGGAGGGACCTGGGGACTTGGGCCGAAAACTATGCTATGGATATACAGGACGATGATCGCTCCGATGCTCATGCACGGATCGGTTGTTTGGTGGCCAGGAGCCATGAAAATGGCGTCCAGACTAGTGCTGGACAAATTACAGCGACTTGCATGCCTCTGCATCACCGGGGCTATGAGGACGGCACCCACAAGGGCCCTGGAGGTGCTGGTGGGGTTGCCCCCGTTGACGGACCGGGTGAGGCACGAGGCAGCCAGGGCAGCCATGAGATTGGCTGACGTGGGGATGTGGAGGGACAATGGCTCCTGCCGGGGCCATTGTGGTCTATGGCGAGGCCTGTCTGGGGACCTAGCCATCCTGGGTATGCCAGGTGACGCGATGGTTCCTGAGATAGGCTTCCCCGAGGGGCTAAACTTCCTCTTCCCTACAAAGGAGGACTGGACGGAGGGAAGGATGGGAACCTGGGATGGGCTAGTCTGGTTCACAGACGGGTCCAGAATGGGAACACTGTCCGGAGCAGGTGCGTACTGTGAGGCTCTGGGGCGGGAATTATACGCCTCACTTGGCGAGCACACTACGGTTTTCCAAGCGGAAATTTTTGCGATCATGATGGGGGTCTGGGAGTCGTTAAGGCTCAATGTCGGTGGCAGGAGGATTTTCTTCTGCTCTGACAGCAAGGCCGCACTCATGGCGCTGAAGTCGGTCCGTACGCGCTCTCTGTTGGTAAGGGAGTGTAGAAGCTGGCTGATTGAACTTGCAAAGCGAAAAAAGGTTACGCTGGTCTGGGTACCGGGACACTCGGGTGTACCGGGAAATGAGACAGCCGACGCCTTAGCCAGAGAAGGCTCCGCACGCGGATACGTGGGGCCTGACCCCTGTGTGGGGATCGCCCAGTGTGTCCGCGAAGGAGCTTTGGAGACCTGGATGGAGAGTCGGGCGGAGGAGGTATGGCGGACGGCTCCGGGGATGAGACAGACGAGGCTCATGATACATGGGCCTGCGAAGAGTCTCGCCAAGGGGCTGTTGTGTCTACCTAGGAAGGAGTGCAGGGCCCTGGTAGGATTCTACACCGGGCACTGTAGGCTTAGACGGCACCTGACCCTGCTGAGAATTGCAGAGGAGGCGGAGTGTAGATGGTGCATGGAGGACGACGAGACTCCATACCATCTACTTACGGAATGCCCCGCCTTTGCGTGGGCAAGATTCAGAATCTTTGGCGTGACGTCGATCGAGCCAGATTCAGTGCGTCGTGTTAGTCTGAAGGAGATGCGGGCTTTCTTAAGGAGGACCGGCATCCTGGAGGTTCTCTAATGCGGGCTGGGGGCACAACGGGTCCAATTGGTGGCCTAAGTGCAAGGCCCGCTAGGGGCCACCCCTTCCATACTGATACTGATACTGATAAGATAGTTGACCATATTTTGTTACCGCAGAGTTTTCTACCTAGTGCCCCCCATAAACCAGCTGTGGGTTTTTACCATAATATCGGGCCCAATTCTCTTTGGTCCTTTTTATTTTTATTTTTATTAAGGTTTCCTTCCTGGGATTCTTTAGAATTCAAGCCAGCTGTTATATTTCAAGAACCACTCGATGGTCATTCTTTTTTGCTGGGAAAGTACACACCGGCGAGTACGTCGCCAAGCAAGCCTATTTTCGGTCTTAACGTAAAAATAAAATTTAGTATTCTTCGGTCCGCGTTTAGTTACACACCCCTAGGTAGAGAGCTCTGCTTATTTCATATTTTTGCTGATATCGTATATTTCGTTTACTTTTGTAATTGAGATTTTCAAGAATAAATCTTTAATTCTCTCCTGATGTTCGGCCCTGCCAAAACTGAAAGTATTTCAAATTCACGAGTAAATTAAAATAAGCGTATAATCTATCTCTAACGCTAAAGTTAGGTATCAATTAATTTCTAAATTAATATCGAATTCTAAGTCTACATCCTACATCACTTGGAAGTAAGAGTGGGTTTTACGTGCAATTTCATAATATGATATCCTATGAAGTGTTGGTTATAAATATTTACAAAAACGTAAGGCCTGAGATCGAAAGTCCATTCAACTTTCCCAGTAGATAATAATAGAAAATGTAGCGATGTTGTAGCCTCAGGTTTTTAAACCAAAGCTATACTAAAAACGAAATAAAATTTAAGGAGGCGCCGGCCATCCATCCCGGTGCTTCTTGCATATTAGGGCAAGGCTAAGCTACGGTCCAATTGAAATACTTGGGTCAAAATATTCGCTAAAAAGTTAACAGTTTCAACTTTTTTGCGAATTCCGCCAATTTTGTGATGCCAAAACCAACACAGAGACGGTTTGTTATTGTTTATTTTCACGTATTGTGTATTATTTTATGTAGGAGCAAGTCAAACTGAATTGGACTCATTCTTAAATAATTAAAAAACTTACTGGTATCAGTTAAACGCATCTCCACAATTAAATTGTGAAAATCCCCTTGTGTTTTTCTTTGCAAAAATATAGTTCTCACCCACATTTTTTTTCTTTGATGACTTTTGGCTAGTGCAAGTGTTTTGCTTTGATGGTACTTAATTACCAAAAAGACTCAAAAGGTACATCGCATGATAAAACCTACGGAGGGCTAATAAAACCTACACATATAAAAATTATAATTATTAGAATCCATTTCATATAGGTACACCTAAGAATTCTGGTTATGGTTATTGTTTTTTTATCGATGAAAACAAAACTAACAATACTGACATAAGAATTCGCCGCCGAAGTTAAAATTTTTCGCCGCGAATAATTAAACCTGGAAATGACAGTGTTTATGTCAAAAAAGGCGAAATTCGCGCAGGTGAGTATTCAGCTTAAGACTGGTCAATCGTTCTGCCAATATTAGATCGATTCTTCTTCTTCTTCATGTACCATGTCCTCCCAGAACTTTGGTCACCAACACAGCTACTTGAATTTTGTTCACCGCCATCCTGAAGAGTGTGCTTGAGTTTACGCCACACCAATCGCGTAAATTCTTCAGCCACGATGTTTTGCGCCTACCTAGACCACGTTTGCCAGCAATTTTAAGCTGCATGATGTTCTGCAGTAGTCGGTATTTCGCGCCCCTCATTACATGACCGAAGTATTCTAATTTCCTTCGTTTGATGGTGCATAGGATTTCAGTGTTTTTATTTAGATGTTTAAGTATATCTAAGTTTCGGACTTTATCCATCCATGATACTTTCAGGATTCTCCTATAACACCACATCTCAAACGCCTCCAGTCGCCTCATTTCATTGCTATTTATAGTCCAGGCCTCCACTCCGTAAAGCAAAATTGAAAACACATAACAGCGCAACAAACGGATCCTCAAAGACAGTCTAAGATCTTTACTGCAAAGAACTTTTTTTCGTTTTGTTGAACGCTACGCGAGCGTACTCTATTCTTGACCACATTTCCGTGTGATTATCTTCATCGTTATTTATTAGACATCCGAAGTACCTGATCTGTCTAACCTGCTCCAGTCTCACACCTCTGACTGTTACAGTAGCTGTGGTATCCTGTTGTTTGCTTATTACCAGAACTTTAATTATCTTGATATTAAGATCGAGACCTGCTACTGCACATTTAGCAGTTAGCAGTGACCCTATCGAGCAAGCACTGCAAATCCTCTTCATTGGAGGCTAGAAGTACCATGTCATCCACACATCGAAATTTGTTTATGACTTCGCCATTTACTACAATGCCCTCCATTCTTTCAGAGATTGCCTCCCTGAATATTATTTCAGAATAGACATTAAATAGTAGTGGCGATAAAATACATTCTTGCCTAACACCTCTCTTAATGTTGACTGATTCTGAGTTGGTATTCTTGACCAGATATCCGTCTGATTGTCTCCATCGTTATTTATTAGACATCCGAGGTACCCGACCTGTCTAACCTGCTCCTGTCTCACACCTCTGACTGTTACAGTAGCTGTTGTCTCATGTTGTTTGCTTATTACCAGAACTTTGATTTTCTTAATATTAAGATCGAGACCTGCTACTGCACATTTAGCAGTAACCCTATCGAGCAAGCACTGCAAGTCCTCTTCATTGGAGGCCAGAAGTACCATGTCATCCGCATATCGAAAATTGTTTATGACTTCGCCATTGACTCCATTCTTTCAGAGATTGCCTCCCTGAATATTCTTTCAGAAAATACATTAAATAGTAGTGGCGATAAAATACATCCTTGCCTAACACCTCTCTTAATGTTGACTGATTCTGAGTTGGTGTTATCTACTCTTACTATTGCGGTTTGATTCCAGTATAAATGTGCGATTATGCGAACATTAGATTGATGTTTGTGGGCTATCAGAGGCGTACTGAAAAATATTTCAACCTTAACTACATAAGAAAAAAATGCAGTTTTTTTATAAACATTGGCGCGTTCTGCTGCCGCCCCGTTACGACTGAAATCCAGGCTAAAACTCACGAATGGCACTTAGTTATGCCCCCCTCAACATCCACTCAAAAAATAGGCCTTAATTAAATCATTACCAAAAAAAATTTCATTGGCTCTTAGATTATGATGCTTTTACACTTATATTTGGTCTAGTCGCAAAGCTATATCAAAAATCATAGTAACCATGAAAATATATCGATGACAAATGTGTCAAAATAAATCATGAAACATCCAGCAGAAAATTTTGGTTAAGAAAATTTTAGTAGAAATTGGCCACCAATGCCAACATGCCTAAATTTGTAAGTATTTTCGTAACAATAATAATTATTATTTATGTCACGTTTAACATCTACTTCTTTTAATAAAAATAAAATGCACCGTCAGCGGTGATTCTTAAGTATATTTCTTACAGCAAATAAGTTCTCTAAGTGTCGTCCACTTCTTCTGACACACTGTATATTCTTGCAACGCTTTTAATGCGGCGCTATTCGCAGTTACGTAAAATGAATGCCTTTTAAGCTGATGCGTACAGGCGTAGAATAAAAATAAATTCGTTTCGTAACATATGCGCGCAAGAGTTTTTTGTTACACATCAAAGTTTGGTCTTCCAAAATTTATTGTGTAACAAAACATCCTGATCTTTTTCCAAATGTAGTAGTCTCAAAGCAAGAATAATTAATGGAGATTGCTGCGGCAGTATAATATATTTGGTGAAAAAGCGTAGACAAAAAAGACGTTAGTCATAAGCGCAGTTATACACTAGTATAAAAATTTGTATAGTGGAAATAGCTTATTGCCGCATTTGAAATTTCAAAAAGTGAGGGGGTCTACAAAACCTTTACAAGAATTTCGCCAACAGTCCTCGGATTCTTGATCAATTTAATTGAATCAAGAGTATCGAGGAAGGATAATCCATGGAGATGAGCTATTTCTGTTCAAGAAAAGTTTGTCTTAGTTGATATGCTTGGATGGTATACCATTTCTTTAAATATTGTCAAAAGATTCAATTGTTTAGATTCACTATTGATCTGTGACTTGACACATAAAAAGCAACATAAATTGACAATTACCAAGCCTACCTGGCAAGACAAAATCAAAACAAATACTTTTGCAAGATTTACTAGCAAAAGTAATTTATCGGAATAAATTAATAGATAAGTAATCTAATGAAATACATCATTATAAAAATATTGTGTTAGTAGTGGACAAAATGTATATTAACTACTATTGCCTTCACGTCTTAAATCAGTGTCTGTCTGTTAATAATATACTATTAAGTTGATCAAAAGGTTCGTTTGTAAACTATTCTCAGTACTCATCACCTAACAATAAAATCAGGAATTAACTCGGAAAATTAATAATATTAATTCTTAATGTCTCATTAAATCATTTCAAATAAATGACCTAAATTGACCTCAATGCAAAATATCGTTCAAGTGAAAGCTTCGATGTGCTTAAATGTCTGCAGACAAGCTTCTCAGAGTTTTTAGTACCAATTTGTTGACCGCAAATATTACGTACCTTACAAAACTATTAAATAATATGAGTACCATTACGTGATGATTGTTAAATTGTTCAACCAATAGAATATAAATCGGTGCCGTGTCTGTGCGTTGGGTTCATGAGCAAAATAATGGATGAAGTGCATTTAAGTGAGAACAACAATAATAAATACGTAAGTTTTTTAGTATTTTATTAGTAAACCAATTTACATTCAGCTCATGTAAATAACAGCTTTTGCAGCTCATATATTATTTTCAATGAATGTAATATAATGTAAATATAATATAGCATAATATTAGAACTAAGGCTTAATGCATCAAAATTATTAAGAATTGCTAAAGGTAGAAAGGTACCAACCCCTACAAATAGCTTCAAGCATGAAAAATAACACCTTTAAGGTCGCTACACACACAACTGCAAGCTTGACCAGCATGCATAAATCAATCTTTTTGTGCAAGTATGTTTGAGCGTCTGGAGGAACATTTTGCGCAAGCATTTGAATTGTGCAGGCCACTTGATGACTGATTTGGTTTGAAGCATGAACAAGCCGTGCTTGCACAAGTGAAACGGAGCGTGTGTACGTACGTGCCAAGTCAACTTGTAAACACAAACAACAGTCGTAAATAAGCTCTTTTCACTCATCATGTCTAGCTATCTGAAGAAGGTGAACCGAGAATTACTGGAAAACTTTATTCGTGGATTCGTGCATATCAAAATCCGCCGTGTCTTTGGCGAATCAGATCATCAGAATATCATGATTGGGCGAAGAAGGCGTATCTTCTTTTTTAATTAAAGGTGTTACAAGTGTTAAAAGTTTCAGATAAGTTTCTTCATTCATTCTGAGATAGTTATGGCAATCACGCGTATATATGTTCAATTCACTCAGTAAGTTAATGTGGGAGCAGGGTCACTAAGTGACCGTGATGTGGGGGTACGTTTTTCTTTTCCTTAACCACTCTTTGCACCACACATCACGTTTCTTCTTTCGCGATTTTCTCGTAAAGGCAAGTGCATCATCGTCCGAGCTAGACATTTTTCGGCACAAACTGATGCTTGTTTAAACATGCGCGTACCGTCTGGTAGCAAATGGAAATTATGCATGCTTTTACAAAATTATTGTACATGCATGCTTGTCAAGCTTGCAGTTGTGTGTGTATCCACCTTTAGCCACTCGCACAGGTGGATAATTTTATATCAATCATTTATAAGAATAATAGTTTTTTAGTAACCTTTTCTATATTGAAAACGAATTTTTAATTTTAATTTGAAAAACCGTTTTTCTTAATAATGAATTTTTTTTAAAAATGGAGCTTACCGGTTTTTGGATCAAGCCCTTTATTTATTTTGCTGCAACTTGTGTGTTCGGGTCACTATACAGGGTGTCCGGTAAGTACCTACTAATTTCTCGGGAGCATACAGGGTACTGGGAGGTCAAATTAACTCTAATTTATCTTAGAAAAATGTCAGATTTGTATAATTTAATGAAATTTTAATATTTTATGTAAGCTATAAGGACTCATAAAACCCTACCACTGTAGATGTTTTAATCGTCAGAGATGTCAGGAACGAACTTACAACTACACTCCTTTGGTCAAAATTTTGACAGGTGTCATTTTACATGGCTGAAAACTTATTTCTTAAATACTTTAGTCCGTCCTCTTCCAAAAAGGTCCTCTCAATTTATTTCGATAAAACCGGGTGTTTGCGAGATAAATCGGTTTTTATGCGACACACTCAAAAGTTTCTAATGCTAAACACGGGGCTAAACACAAACAAGTAAAAATCAGGTGTTAATACCTACATAATGAATGAACCGTCCCTTTAATTAAGCATGTTTCAGTATAGCTAGTGAGTTGAAATTTTCAGGAGATGTAGCCGGAGTAAAATGAGGATCCTGGACGAAAACTGGACCCCGTACCCGTTGGCCAGGACAGGGGGGGAGAAGAAAAACTAAAATGATTAATTCCGGGAAAACGGGAAGGGCTACAGGGTCGAAATTTTTTATGGTCGGTGCGCCGTTTTTTGCCGATATCTCTGCAACGGAGCCTCGGATCGAAAATCTGACGTCGGCCGGGGTCATCAGAGGGGGAGGGAATTATATCTCCTCACCTTCCCGGATACTCAAAATTTTTTAAAAAACTGAGAAAAAATTGAAAAAAAAAACATAAAAAATTGTTCGGAAAGTTAATGAAAGTATTATAAAACGAAATAAAAAAATTATTTAAAAAAAGTTAGCGATTTTCGGCGAAAAAAAGGCCGGGGATGGAAAAAAATTGGAAGAAAAAAATGCTTTATGAAAAAAAATCAAAAATTTTTGAAAAAACGAGTTAAACTTGAAAAAACATAAAAAAATGTTCGGAAAGTTAATAAAAGTATTATAAAACGAAGTAAGAAAAAAAATAATAAAAAAAGAAAAAAACGATTGCTCGGAAAGTTAATAAAAGTATTATAAAACCAAATAAGAAAAAAAAAATAATAAAAAACTGTACGGGCAGTTAAAAAAAGTATTATAAAACGAAATAACGAAAAATAAAAGATAGATAAACGTGGTTTTCGGCGACTAAAACGTTGAAAAAAAAAAAGGAAAAAAATAAAAAGTATCGAAACCCGGGGCAAGAGCTGAGAAAAAAAGCTTAAAAAAATAAAAACAAAATTCCTAATATCTCTTTCCAGAAGTTTCACTTCAGTTGTTTGCTTATAAAGGTGAGGCACATAACTTTTTATTCAGTGTCATTTTTGCAGCGATGCGGCGGCGAAGGACGGAAGGACCTCCCAGGAGAACACGAGACCCTCACTTAAAGGAACAAATTTTGCAAGATATTGCTGACAACCTTTCATTCAAACAGCATATGAAAGCTCACGACATACGACAATGTTACACAAAATGGGTTTTACATGAAACTAACAGAACAGTTTCTTCACCCGTACTACGCGTTGAAAAATACACGCTATGTATCCGGATAATTATCCAGCAAGACTTCAGTACTCCAACTAGCATCTACATCGACATAACCTAAACTTACATTTTTCATAACTTGTTTTATTTACCGATGTAGCCGGTTTTACAAAAGATGTCATAATAACGCACACAATTACGCACGTCATAATTCAAAACAAACACCAACAAAGGTGTTTGGAAGAAAGATTTAAAGGTGAGATTTATTTACAATTTTTGCAGTAAAATTTGAATAATTGGCAGATGTGCCTCTTGATGGGATACCTACTACAAATGTGGTACATGCATGATGGTCACAGCACTTAACAAACTTTTTTGGCCCTCAGTAGTCGATAGGTCAAGGTGGGCCTGTTTTATGGTCACCAAACTCTCCAGACTTAAATCCGTTGGACTTTTGCTTCTGGAGACATCTAAAAGGACTAGTTCATTCAACACCACTAAACACTAGAGAAGAACTACTAGCGAGAATAACACAACATTCTAACCCTCTGTAATAATACCAGAATATTATTTGCAGTGAAACGGGAAAATATTCGAACGCTAAGAGAATGTATTGAAAGTACGTGTAGCCCATATTGAACATTTGTCAAAATAACATTTAAAAGTTTATTTAATTTTGCATTTTAATAACATTGTAAATTAAGTAAGCTTGGATCAATCCTTTGTAAGGTATTTGGACTTACAATGTCTAAGCTAGAAATCTTTCAGCATTCAGCCTAAAGTATGCGTTCGAAGTGTTGGATAGTGCTACCCCATAAATTAAATGCACTGATGTGCGTACCCTGCGTATTCTATTTTTAGGTTTAGGGATTTAGGGTTCCGTACTTTAAAAGTAAAAATTAAACCTGTCATTCAAATTTCCAGAGGATGGACGGGACATATTATTATTAGAGAAATCAAATAGCTATACAAATGCAGAGAATAATATCTGGTGTTATAAAATATATGCAAGTTATGTGACGACCACAAAGGAAGTTCTCACGGAAACTGCAGAGCTAGCATGCGAACTTATAGATATACCTAATTATTGTATTATTATTCATTCTTTTCATATTCTCGAGCTTGTAACGTGTTAAATAAATATTTTTAAAAACACAGTTTCTGCTTTGCGAAACATAACTTGCAAGGACCATTGAGCTGTTTAATGAAATACTAATACGAAGAGAAATACATTCAGACTTTAAAGGGCACTATTGACAATTTTAGGATGGAAGGGAAAATAAAATCCAATACATTTTTTGAGCATTTATGTTTGTTAATTTTTTATGAATGTGGCTTCAAACGGTAGGTCAAAGATATGCTTTTGCGATCTTAGCAACGTTTTCATGCCAGGACATATTGCTGTTGACCGAGACACCCAGTACTCCGATTGACGAGGATGAAGGAATGGTCGATCCTGCCATAATGATGTCTGGGCCCGCCGGCGCCGTATTGACCCTCTTGGTAAACGTGGCTGTTTGGGTCTTTGCTGCATTGAACTGGACCAAATTTCTGTCGCTCCAAGTTTGAACTTTCTCCAGGTCTTGATAAATTGCTGTAATCTGCTCCTGTCTGCGGTGATAAGTCTCAGTCTCTGGTAAAGGATTTTCTGATCTAAATTGGGAGACAAGGGTACTGTAATCTGCAAAACTGTAAACGGGATTATTCGTTTCGGTCAGCAGGTCATTAATATAGATGAGGAAGAGTTGGTGAAAGTATTGCGCCCTGGGACACGCCCGTGTTATTGGTGAGTATGTCTGAGACGTGTCCATGAACTGCAACGTGCAGAGATCGGTTCTTAAGGAAACTGGCAAGCCAGCTGCAGAGAGAGGCTGGCAGTCCGAAGGACGGTAGTTTGTTAAGCAATCCGTAATGCCAAACTGTCGAATGCTTTCGAAATATCCAACGCAATCGCTCGACTCTCCGTAGTTCTCATTTGCCCTACTCGATATATGAGTGACATAGGCCAATATATCTCTTGTCGATCTCTCTTTGCGCAAGCCGTATTGATTATTCTGTTTTTCTCGAGATACCTGAGTAGTTGCTGATTGACTACACGTTCCATGACTTTGGAGATTACTGGAAGCAAGGCAATTGGGCGATAGTTTGAGGGCGTGGTTTTCTTGCCTTTTTTGGAACAGGTCGCACTCGAGCGACTTTCCAAGATGATGGGTAAATCCCTTTTCGGCAAGACAGAGGAAAAAGCCTGGAAAGAAAGGTGTTAGTTCGTTGGCGCAGTTCTTTAACACGATGACAGGTAATCCGTCCGGTCCTGATGCCTTTTGCGTATCTATAGTTCTTTGTTCTTTAAGGATTTTTCGAATATCATGGTGATGAAACTTGACTTCTGCCGTTGTAGTGTTGATGTTCGATATGGTGGGGAGAGCCTTGCCTTGGGGGACGTCTAAGGTAGAGTGCGATGAAAACATTTTGGCGAGCGTGTTTGCTTTTTCCTTGGCTGTAGTCGCCGTCATGCCACGTTCGTCTGTCAAAGGTGGGAGAGACGTTTTTGTATTTGTTTTGTAGTTATTACTTACTGCCTTTGGTACCGACCAGAAATGCCTGGAGCCACTGGGGCATTGTAAAAGTTTAGTTCTGATCCTTAGATTGTGTTTGTTCTTAGTTTCGTCGATCACACGTTTGCATTCGTTTCTCGGTCTGATTTTGCTACCAGTACTTGAAAGCTTGCTGTTTCCTACTTACAACTCTTTCGCATCCTCTGTCGAACCAGGGCTTTCCTTTTGACGGTAACTTGATGGAATTTGGGATGTATGTTTCCATTCATGAGGAGATTACTTGCGTAATCTCCTTGCAGCAGACTGACGGGTCGTCAGTGCCAAAGCAGACGTAGAGCCAAGGAAAATCTAGGTAGAACTTCCTTAGATCGTCCCAGTTTGCAGATTTGTAATGCCAGATTTTGCGAGGCAATGATGGATCCTTCTGTAGAAGTGGCAATTCACAAACCGTTGTAATAAGTTTGTGGTCAGAAGTACCTAATGGCGGACCAACTGTAATTGTGTTCTGGTCAGGATTGGTGGTTAGAAAAAGTTCCAGGAGGGCGGCGAATTCGCCCCTCTCTGAGATTCCAGTTGGTTCGTCTACAAGTTGAGTAAGCCCGCAGCTGATGGCAAATGCTTCAGCTTCTCTACCTTCGTTGTCGGTCTTGTTGTGATGTTTGAGCCAGTTGGAGTTGTGGGAATTGAAGTCTCCCAGAACGATTATTTCTGAATTGAGGCGATCGACCTGTATTGAGTCAAAAGTGGTAGCTAGTATTGTAAAAATGCTTTGATAGGCTCTATCGTTCGGAGGACGATAGAGACAGCATATAAACTTGGTTAATCCCTTGGCGGTGAACTTGAGCCACATGACGTCAAGGTTGCTCGGTTCGAGTGTTTCTTCGCGGTGACATGAAAGGTCGCTTCGGACAAAAAGGGCTTCTCAGTGCCACCCGGCGTCCGGCCCGAAGGTCGGAATGGCCGGGGAGTTTATTTCCGGAATATTTTGATCCTGGAAGCACCATCATGTCCATATATTCCCACTGTTAAACCCGCAACCACCAGCGCGGAACGTGATTCGGAAAAACCACTTAGCACTTCCCAGTTCTGGTGGGGTGGTCTTTCACCGGACGATGTGAGTAGGCGTATGCATCTACCACCTAGAGGGGCCGCTTCCACTGGAAGCATCGACCTCAGACTCACTCCTTTGGCGGTCCCTAGTCTGGCACCCCCTAGTGATCAGCTCCAGACTTTGTACTTTGGTGTTCTCCAGCCTGGAGGAGGACGATGGGATTTGATGAGCTACATCCCGTGGCAAACTCGAAGCCATTCTTTTAATTTTTCCCCCCACATCATCCGCAGTACCTTTGCCATGAGATGTTGCAAAGAAATTCGAGGAGTCAGACCTCTTGAAATCATTATCCATGAAACAAAGGTTCGACAAAGTATATTTGATTTTGAATTGGCCTGAAAAAAAAACACAAACACTAACTTTGTCGTGATAGAGATAATTGGTCACAAACGCAAAATAATTACACTTGTTTTTTTACCCAAGCCACAGCAGTAAATATAGTTACTTGCTGATAGCTCCAGTGTACCCTTTGAATTTCGTCCTGGCCAATGCAGGAATAGTTTTCAGCAAAATGCACTTGAAGGACAACCTCTTCTCACAACTCAGTTTGAGCTGACTGAATTTTGTTTTATCTTGAACAGTTTTGATAAAGTGGTGAAATTTGAATTGATGTAGCAATTTCTGTAGTGCTGCTTTTAATGTTCCTGGTATTTGGAGTAGCTGTGGTCTTCGAAATGAATTTTGCCAGCATTTCTAGGTTATATCCAACTCTGCAGACTCGCTCGAACATCTCAAAGGGATAAGCGCATAGTCGATACCAAAGAAAATGTTACAACATTTTCTTTGTCGATACTCTTCTTGCATTCCTTGTAAGCCAACAGTAATTGTTTAGAACCTGTGCTGTCTGGTACTAGTTTTTCCCTTTCTCGTATTTTCATAACAGTGTCTTTTTTACAAGATAGGGTTGTTAAACCTCCTCCTTTATCCGGGGTTGGGAACGGCAAGAATGGCCTTTAGGCTACCTACTCAGTTCATCGAAAGAACCACCCCAGACACTCTCTTTGCTGAGAGTTTTCTGGGAGAGGGTTGACGGAGGAGTAAAGATCACTATAGAAATCTTTATTATTTTTATAATCCGTCATTTTCGTATCTTAGTTGGTGTACTCTTTCTGTGTAAGTGTTCCTTCAAATAAATAACTAAAGTTAGCGTGGTACTTACAAACGCACACTCTGTGGGGCATCAAAGAGCTTAAAAGGAGATGTTTGGGTCGAAATTCATAACAATTTGTTATCTTAACTTCTGAAACAGGATATCTTCTAATAATAATGCGCACGCCCTTTCATTGATAATGTCATGTGTCGTTTCTGCAGCTTTACCCTTCCCTCTTGAGTTTTTACTGATATAACATCCCTTTTACCAGGAGCTTGGCGACTAATACTGCCACGAATATAAAACTTCTTCACCTTCCCCCTCACTTCTTCACTTATTTTGCTGTACCCTCCACCACATTTATCTTTAAGGAGTTGGTTTGAAATCACGTAAGATACCAATTTCGGCACAATTTCTCGGCGTCTTTCGAAGCTTTTGGGAAAAACTTGCTTGATTTTTTTAAATGTCTTTCCCAGAGGTAGTGGGGTCTTAAATGTGTTTTTCATTCTTTCTGTTGCAGTCTTTTGATGCCTTATTTTACTTCGATAGGCTCTTTTTCTGCCAGCTTATTTTCCTTTTTTAGCTTCCAAAACATCCAACAACATCAAACCATTAACCATTAAGATTTTTTCTTTGAGAGCTCTTCTATAGACTTTTTTTCTAGCATCATTTTCTTTAAATTTTATGTAGTCGTTTTGGTTGAATTTAAAGTTTTCCCTACAATAAACTATTTCATATTTTATATAAGTAAAGCAAATATAAAAACAATTAAATGTTTGAATGATTCCTGTTTACTAAATAACATGCTTTTATTAACTTTAATATGTAATTAAGTACGTCTCTGCCCTAATGACGGACAACATACCTTAAAAATTATCAAACTTTGACATCAAAAAAGTGATAATGAATTCCATTCACTTTATGAATTTACATGCCATCGTCGATAACTCTATATCACCAATAACAATGATTTGCACAGAATAGCATTTTTAAAGCCATAATTCGCGCACAGTTTTATTCGTTAGAAGCTCCCTTGCTAAGCTGGTATAGACAGTTATTCAGAAAACTTACGTGAAACTCCTTTTCAGAGGTTCTGAAACCACATTGAAGATAACGATTGCAGTTATCTCTTTAGTGGTGTTATTGTTATTGTGTTAGTATCGGTTAATATTTCGGTCGAAATCGTTCTAACGACGGCAAAGGTGACCGAAAATTTTACCTGTTGTAGTACCTAGTGTTTTTTTTGCCGTTGATGTACAGGATGTTTGATAGAGTAGGTAATTAATAAATTATTAATATTTTATATTAGATATTATTACACAATAATTCGTTTTTGTAAAAACTGTCGAGAAACTAAACCAAGTTGCAAAGAATCAATTGGTAATAATAAGAATATCTACTAGTCCAGCTCAGCAATTTATTGTTATTCTCGTATGATAATAAGTTAATGAGAATACGTTTAACATAGGACAGAGAAAGGGACCTAATTATAGATCTAAATCATAGGCTTTTGGGCAGAAATTTTTTTTATTGTGGAAACTACTGGCACAATTGCTAACGATATTACATGATTCAAACGCAGCTTCGCACAACAAATGACTAAAAGACGAGAACAAAGTCAGTGAGAGAACCGTGTGAAGAATTGAATATAGATTTTAGATTCCACAACTGAACATAAATTTTATATAAAATGAAAATATCCTTGTTTGGATATATACTTAATTGCTCATTAATTTCTTAAAACTGGAAAATTTTATTGCTATAAAATTTTTGAATCCAAGGTTTGTGGAGAGGCCCTCAATATGTGGGGCCCCGTGGCTTGCCCCGCCGTGAATACGGCTCTGTCAATACCCATTCAATGGTGTTGTTGGAGTGGGTATTGATTATTGATATTATCCATTGAGCACCAGTTGCTGCAGTCATTGAAATGTGCTGACTTAATAAATTCATTTGCCAATCTGAACGCCAGAAACAAATACAAATTAAATGTTGAATAACCAATCATACATTATACATTTATTTTTGTTTTTGTAGCTTTACCAACTTGTTATTGTTTACGAATTAACTATTTACATTTGCTATGTTCTATAAATTGTAATCTATAATAATAAACACTTTCTGTTATTATTACCAAGTTTCGGGCGGCAATTATTGAAATGCCTAGGGGCGGCAAACTCAATTTACCTCCCACTGACTATTTTTGCAGAATCCGCCATATAGGTAAATACATGGAATATTTTACCACGAACAAACCAAACTTATTTGGTTTTTATCAAAGTAACGCATCAATTTGTATGTCACAATTTATATTTCTCTCTCGCTTACTACATAAGGAAACACCTTATCTTACAATAAAATCAAAATATTATTTATATATTTGTCTGCCCTCCACTTTCTGTTATCAGTGGTATCAATGAATGCTTCATGAAATAATCAGAGTAAACAATTTATATTTAATTTTTCGAGTGCCCACAAAATGCTTGAGGAATGGAAGTAGAGCCGTTGGTACGTATGTTTTTTAAAGAAATATTCTCCTTTCAGGACGAATATTTCTCAAACATCTTGTTCGATGGCATTCAAACTTTGTTTTTCTGTGAGGTATATTGAGTTTTATTTTATAGCTGATAAAAACACGAATACCTGCATATTTGGGGTATTGGGCAAACGAACCGGAAAAAATTTTGGTTTCATGTAATAGTATATTGTGCAACAAGTGCTGAAAATAAGACTTTTCACACGAATGAGACAGTTTGGTGACACGAGCCGTAGGCGAGTGTCATAAAGTCTCATGAGTGTGAAAAGTCTTTTCAGCACGTGTAGCACACTATACTTTTTCTACGACTGCTACATACAGGGTGCCCCACTGGGAGTGTGGTAGAAAATTACATGTTATATGGGAAACTATTTTATAATTGATTTATCAGAACATTTTATTCCTAATGAAAGAAGCTACGTGAGTAAGAGATTCTCGCTAAACTATAACTAGGGGCACAGTCCTAAAATGGGGCCACCGGTGTGGGGTTCCTATTTTCCAAATATTTTGAAAAAGAGGCTCCGGGGGGCGAAGCCCTAAAATGGGGCCCCAGGGGGGCGAAACCCTAGAATGGGGCCTATGGTACGGGAGTCCCATTTTTTACAGATTGAGAAATGTAGCCCCCGGGGGCGATCCCCTAAAATTGGACCCCAAGCCTTAAAAGGGGGCTCCTGGTATGAGAGTCACATTTTCTACAGTTTTGCAAAAAGGGGCTCCTGGGGGGGCCAAGCCCTAAAATTGGGCCCCCATTTTTTAAGAGATCTAGGAATGGGACCTCTGAGGGCGAACCTCTAAAACGGAGACGAAGCCCATTAATCTAAATACCCGAATAAGCGTGTGAAAAGTATACTTTGCACACACCGTGTGCAAAGTATGCTTTTCACACGATGTTTGAAATGACCAGTTTTCAAAACGCACTAAGTTTTGGTCTATTTTCAGGGCAGTCGTAGAAAAAGTACTTTTATTTTTTGATAAAAGTTCACACATGAAAAAAATTCAGATATGGTGTAGGTTTCTAAAAATATAACCTTAAAAAATAAAAACAATTCAAATCAGTACTATGAAATTAAGAAAATAAACTTGTTACAATAATTTATAAGCAAAAAGCTTATTAAAACCAGATGAGAGAAAACTAGATTTCAATATGCAATACGGTTCAATGTTTTCTATGGTAGCTCTAATTTACTTGATGTCCAATAACGTTATGGTGCTTTTTCGCTTTTAATTTTAAACGCTTTGCTTATTTATTTGGGTTGTGTCCCTCTCCAAATTTATTATTTTTAAAATGTAAGCATATTAAATAATTGAGAATCACTATATAGTGTAGCTAATTTATTCATTCTGTTGGCAATGATCAAACGCCTTATTTATTTATGTTTGGGGCTCAATTTATAATATTTAAAATTTAAGCATTTTGAAAATTTTGTAAGCACCATATACAGTGTGTCCATGAGTCGGCTTACATGTATTGCTAAATCGAGAACCGTTATAATTAGAAAAAACGGTTAAATTAGGAAAGTTGCAGAGATTTTTATATATTTATTTATTTAAATAGAAGTACCTCGAATGGAAAATTGGGACAAAATGTTGATTGCTTTTCCAACTGGCTGGTCCAAAATATATTTGCATTAGGTACTTCGGGTGTGCACTACGGCAAATACTTCAGAAAAGACAAAAACTGTTGTGCTTCAAATGGGGAAACTAATTGTTAGTCAAATTAGGGTATTTGACTAAATTACAGGGTGAGAAACTGCTTTTCGCCCACAATTGAAATAATCTTGATTTTCCTATAGCTTATGTGGTTTTTTAATTAGGCTTAGCAGAATTGACCGTTGCGATGTTTCCAATTACAACAAATAAAAAGCATCAGCAATTTTGAATAAAACAGTTATATTTCATTTTCAGATAAGACTAATCATTAACAAGTAATATCAAATTAAAGGTAAAAAACAAGCTTACAACTCTTGAAATTAAAGTTAAGTTTTGGCAATAACGGCACATTGTGCTGCAAAAATAAAAAATGCAATAGAATTCAAACCAGAACTAATTTATGTTAAATTTCAGTTTGCCATAGAAACTATTCAGTTCCTGAAAAATATTATATATAGCTTTTGCACCATAATATAAATTAGGTGGCAAATCATTTGAGATCGACGTTACGCTTATTCAGAAGAGACAACTCATTTGCATTAAGGTACCTGTTCCTAATAAGGCCACGTTAATTTTAAAATAAAAAAAATATATATTGAATTTACAAATAATGTTACCAAAACTGAAATATGTTTTTTTTATTTTATGTTTATTGCTAAGGTATGCATTTAGCGTTTAAATAAATAAAATTTTTTGTTTTACAGCCTTTTTTAAAAAAATCTTGACCATAAAGGCGTAGGGAAAATTTCTTTAAAAGTCTTAGTTTCTTCTTTAGATTCTATTTCTGGAGTATTTTCTTTAGCTTTATGACTAAGGCCGCTAAAACTTTCGTCTGAAGAAGTTGAATCTTTTACGGAATAATTACTATCCATAGAAGAACTGTGAGAAATTGATAAATGTCGTTTTTTAATATTCTTTTGCTTTATTTTAGGCCTGCATAAACCACTGGGACCGGGTTTACTAAGAATAAAACTATCCGACATTTCTGCGTTTACAGGTTCAACATCGGAAGTAGCGGTATCATTATTTTTATTGTTAACACTGTTATTTTGTATAACTTGAGTACCTACGTTTGAGGGTCGTCTAACTGAAGGCGCGAAAACACTATCTGGTATTATATTTGGGTCGTACGGATAAATACCAGTGGCTCGAAATCCAGCAGAAACATTAGCCGGTGTTGTTGCTCTTGGCCACACTTTACTAAATATTGTGCCAAACTTTGTTTTTGTTATCCGATGGTTAGGTTTATTGATCCAAAACAGCATAACTTCGTCATCCCAGTAGTTTTCGAAAGGCCCAAACACGGACTTGTCAATGGGTTGGAGCTGGTGTATCGTATTGCTGGGTAGACAGTACAAAGTAATATGATGTTTATCTGCTTCTTCGACTGAAGATGCACCATCAAATATTAGGAGCACGTTTTCTTTTGGTTTGAACTTCAAAAAATGCTGTAGCCATTTTATAAAACTTTCAGTATTCATGCTTCCTTTGTCCGTCCTTTTTAATATGGAACCGGATGGAAATGGAAGGTGTTCAGAAAATTCCTGTTTATGTTCTTTTACCTTTCATAAGGATGATTGGGGGTATGACTTGGCCAATTGCATTTCCGCAAGCAACAATTGTTACATTTTCCGCATGTTCTTCCGCTACAATGTGAACGTTTGTCAACCCGCGTTTTGCGAGTACCTCCGGCTGCTTATGTAGGGCCAATCTACAACCTTTTTCATCCATATTATAAATTAGGTGTGGTTTATTCATAATGTACATTTGTTCTAAATTTAATTACTAATTTATTTTAAATAATAATTTGTTAATAAAGGCACCAATTAAGGCCCGGGTCCAATTAAAGTCCAGGCCTTACTTGGGACCCTAATTGGTGGCTTTATTTGGGTCCCGCCAAATTTATGTGTTGCGAAAGACTTCTAACATTAAATATCAAAGAAAAGTTGTAATTTCAGAGAAACATTTACATGACTCAAAAGCTAAGATTACACACTATACAATACCAAAAAGAAATATTTTACACAAAATCGGCTTTAAACAAAACACGTTTTTTATATCGAGCACGCGAGATGCACCGTTGCAGGCTTATGGTATGGGTCGACTGGATTTTATAAGCCTTGATAAAAATAAAAACGTATTATTTCCCGTAATTCCGGCTAAACTATTTCATAATTTATAAAACAGAGCAAAAATTGGAAAACAGATCTTCTCTGTTATGAAGTGTTTCAAATTTTAAAGCCCTTGAGGGATGAAATTTGTTAGAGAATTAAAGATATATATTTTTTTTGGTTTTCATGCTAGAGATACCCTTAAAAAATATCCGGACAACGAAAAAAAAAAAACAAACTATAGAGTCTTTCTACAGCTTCTTAATTTGTTTGTCAAAATAACTTGAAGCTTGAAATATTTTCATTAATAGTATACCTATTGTGTAACTAGGAGGAAAAGCAAAACATACCTGGACAACTGTGGTAGTTGCTGGACGAGGCGCAGCCGAGGCCAGCAACACAGGAGTCCAGGAATGTGCTTTTCCTACGAGTTGCACATACTATTTTTTATCCGATCGAAATTAATTAGAATACGTACTTATATAAATAGAGCCAAATATTACTCTAAATAAAAACGGTGTTTTAAATTTAAACTCAACATCATATCAAGTTTTGAATCGAGCGAGCTTGAAGTTTATTACGTAGCTACGGAAACTACAGCTAAATGTTACTTTTGATAGACGTCAGATCTGATAAACAAGGCGTTTGAATATGACAGAAATGTTACATTCCCGGCCTAGGACGGGAATGTTATATTCCCGGACAGTTTTTTTCTATTCTTGTACAGTTATTGCATGTTGCCAAGCAACGAATACAATATACTGGAATCATGACTTTTGCGGTGAGAAAACACATTGGAAAGGTGTCGTCTTTCGTCCGATCGGATAAAAAAAATGTTACGTATGACTCGGTCATACCAATAGCTAAATAATTGTCGATTAAAGTAGATTTTGACACACTTTATGAAAATGTTTGTGTTTTAAAACCTAACCTAGAAAAATCATACACAACCGATCAAAATACCTACTATTCAAAAATTTTTTTTTCTTGTAAAACCTAATCTAAATTGTTTTTTAAGTAATTCATTTTCTATTCTCGATTCAGGACTCAAATTTCAACTAGTTTTTCACTATGCACGGGAGCTGATAGTCGGAATATGTTTTTAGTAGATCACAAGGCTGAACTGCAAATAACGACAGCTCTTACCTCCAAAAAATTTTACAGTTATATCTTGAAAAATAAGCTCTGATAAAAAATATACTTTTTCTTGTAGATGTAATGAAGTTAATTAATATATTTTATTTATATAATTTGTATGCCTTTGTTAAACTGTTTTTATTATAAAGGAAAGCTATATGTTTTATATTATTTTTGAATTATGTTATATTGCTTATATGTTTCGTTAATTATCACTTACCATTAGCAAAACATGCATAACTATTTTATTGGACAACTTTAAAATATTTTTGGTGTTATTATCGATAAATACATAAGCCCAATTTTTTATCACTGTCCTGCATTTTTTCAATAAATGTCCTGCAAATTCAATTTTCAAACCTGGCAACTCTACACGTACTCTATTTATTGCTTTCAGATCGTTAACTATCAAGAATCTTGCCCTAATACCGGGTCTTATGGAATTCCGAAAATTTACTGTATAATAATTTTGGAAGATGTGGCTGATCTTCTAAATACTGTAGTGTTAAGGATTTCTTCCTACTCTTCGGAAGTGTGCAGCTTATTCAACAGGAATACTTACATCGTGATTTTTAATTATCTTTCAGTACACGCACCCGTGCTATCCACCTTCATTTGGCTATGCCCTTTTTCAAAGATTTTTGGGGAATCATTTTTCTCCTGCTTTGATATTCTGGTTTAAAATGAAATGCCAAATTATGCTTGCAAATTCACTGTCACCGATATAACCTTTTTCTTTATGCCATACATAACAAAACTTTATGGTTTTTCTTTAAAAAAAAATCAAATTACGTATACAAAGTTGATTTGTATTATTGTCCTTGTCCCTTTCATTTTCCCTTCTAGCTCTTTTTTTCTCCTCTTCTGAAATACCTTTACCATCGTACTGGTCCTTTTTAGGTTGCAGCAAGAATTTTTCATTCATATCATTTTGGTTGAAACTGCGCTCTTCAGTTTCTAATTGTCATGTAGACTCCAGATAAAATTTGTTGCTCCCAAATATGCAACAGTGCGGTTCCACTTTAGGAATTGAATAAAAAAACATGTAAACATTTTTTGTGCTTCAGCGATCCTAGGATTTCGTCTTTCATTTTAGGTGTTCTTTTTTGAGTTTTGCTGGTGACCATTCACCGATTCCAAGAGTATGCAAACGCATATTTTTTGCACACGCGAACATGGCATGCACTTCCTCTTTAACCTTAACACAAAAGAAGAACTCTGCCGTGATTGATTGGGCGCTTCTGATTTCTTGTAGGCACTACATCCACTAGAGTCCTTAAAAAAAATTCTCAAAATTCACTGAAAATCAGTTTACTATTCGCTTCTGAACACTTTCTACATTTCAACGTTTGTTGTTGTTTAAGTATATTAAATATAGCTCTACCATTTCCTTTTTAGATCAGTCCTCTCATCTTTGTATACTTATTTTGATTATATTACTAGGTCTTTCCATCACTTCGTCGACTACGCTTACCGTGGTTTTGTAGCCAACTCCATCTATGTTTCCTGATACCCCCTTAAATTGAATGATCAGACAATCTTCTTCATTTTTATTACAGTAATTTGCAATTTTATTCGCGTTCTCCCTTTCCCACTGAGGAAGTCTGGGCTTGTCTTCAATTTCTTTGTCTTCACAACTATTAGTTTTTGAGTTTAAATGTGCCGAGTTAAAAGAAGAAAATCAAGAATGTGTTCTTCACTTGAACTTTTTTCATACAGTAATTGCATTGGCTCCCCATTGCTTCATTAATCAACACAATCCGCTTTTCCCAAAAACCATCTTAGTGCGCAAGTTCAATCATGTCCTGATGAGCATTTAAAGATCCTTTACACAAATAGTGCACTATGTAAAAATCGACCTCTCCTATTGGTCGATCCATCTCGTATTACGATATGTCTGCGTGATGCAATCGATTTCTATCAAGAGCTCTCGTGGTGTAGAGGTTTACATCGTTGGGTCTCACCTGGAAAACGCTGGTTCGAACCCCGTCGCTTTTTTTATGCTTTTTAAAGATTATGTTTCTAAACAGCTTTTTTTCTTAATTTTTGGTATGTCTTGGGTTAGATTGGGTTAGCACTTGGTTAGTGTCCTTTTCTTGAGCCCCCGTAGCGAGCGAAGCGAGCGGAGGGCCATGCGGATCGACCAATGGGAAAGGCCGATTTTTGTTTAGTGCACTATTTGTGTAAAGGATCTTATAATGCTCCTGATGATGCTAACATGGTTAGCGATACGCGCCTCGAGTGCGATATTGTAGATAAAACTCTGTTTTAGAGCATTAGGCAAATTAACCTCACGCAATCAGTGGCGGATTTGCAGTCTCTGCCGCCCTAGGCCCCAAGCTATCAGCCGCCCCTTTCTCAGCATCCACCACATGGACTTTTTTGTTTTTTTTTATGGCAATGGCACACACACTAAAGGGAGATCCTATGGCGCTCGACGAGCGGTGTGTGTGCGAAGATGTTGATTGACACGGTTCTTGAATAGTTGTAGGTTGTAATTAGTGGGAAACAGATGTCCTGGGAGTGAGTTCCACAGTGATCCAGTGCGCCAGACAAATGAGTTCTTGTAAAGCGATGTTCTAGGTGTTTCCAGTTGTACGACGAACCGATGCGCTCTTGCCGTCTGTCGTGATCGTCTGACAGGAGTTGCCAGGGGTGGGATGAGACGGGCCAAATCCTGGGAACATCTGCCGTGAAAGTATCTGTAAAACAGAGACATCTCAGCCACATGTCTGCGGTGTTCCAGACTAGCCAGATTTCGGGTCAACTCTGGGTCGCCGACGAGACGCACAGTTCTCTTCTGAATGGAATCCAGCTGCTTTAGGGTGTGCTTTGGTGCGGCACCCCAGATATGTGAGCAATATTCTAAGCACGGTCTTATTTGCGCTTTGTAGAACAAGAGCAACTGCTGCGGTGTATAGAGTTTTTTGTTGCGAAATAGCGCATTAAGCTTCTGGGAGGCTGATTTTGCAATGTTAGCAACGTGGTCAAGCCAGGACATATTGCTGTTGACCAAGACACCCAGCAGTCCGATTGACGAGGATGAAGGAATGGTCGATCCCGCCATAACAATGTCAGGGCCCGCTGTATTGGCCCTCTTGGTAAACGTTGCTGCTTGGGTCTTTGCTGCATTGAACTGGACCAAATTTCGGTCGCCCCAAGTTTGAATTTTATCCAGGTCTTGATTTATTGCCGTAATCTGCTCCTGTCTGCGGTGATGAATCTCAGTCGCTGGTAAGGGTTTTTCTGATCTAAAGTGGGAGACAAGGGTATTGCCATCTGCAAAACTGTAAACAGGACTATTCGTTTAGATCAGCAAGTCTTTAATATAGATAGAGTTGGTGAAAGTATTGCGCCCTGAGGCACGCCCACGTTGATGGTGAATGTGTCTGAGGTATGTCCATCAACTGCAACGTGCAGAGATCGGTTCTTAAGGAAACTGGCAAGCCACCTGCAGAGAGAGACTGGCAGTCCGAAAGACGGCAGTTTGTTGAGCACTCCGTCATGCCAAACTCTGTCGAATGCCTTTGAAATATCCAACGCAATCGCTCCGTAGTTCTCAAATATCTCCTGTCGATCTCTCTTTGCGAAAGCCGTATTGATTATCGCTGATTATTCTGTTGTCCTCGAGGTACTTGAGTAGTTGCTGATTGACTACACGTTCCATGACTTTGGAGATTATTGGAAGCAAGGCAATTGGGCGATAGTTTGAGGGTGTGATTTTCTTGCCTTTTTTTGGAACAGGTTGCACTCGAGCGACTTTCCAAGAGGATGGGTAAATCCCTTTTCTGTAAGAAAGAGAAAAAAACCTGGAAAAAACGGGTGTTAGTTCGTTGGCGCAGTTCTTTAGCACGATGGCAGGTATTCCGTCCGGTCCTGATGCCTTTTGCGTATCTAGTTCTTTAAGGATTTAGCGAATATCACGGTGATGAAACTTGACTTCTGCCAGAGAGTCTTGCCTTGGGGGACGTCTAAGGTAGAGTGCGATGAAAACATTTTGGCGAGCATGTTTGCTTTTTCCTTGGCTGTAGTGGCCGTGGCCGTGATGCCACGTTCGTCTGTCAAAGGTGGGAGAGACGTTTTTGTAAAGTTGTTACTTACTGCCTTTGCTACCGACCAGAAATTCCTGGAGCCACTGGGGCATTGCAAAAGTTTATTCCTGATCATTTGATTGTGTTTGTCCTTTGTTTCGTCGATCACACGTTTGCATTCGTATCTGGCTTCGACAAAATAATTGCGATTACATAATGAAGTTACTTTATTGCCAACTTTTATATAGTATACACAATACACACCTTGGCCAGTAAATAAGAAAGCCTCAGATCACATGTTTGTTGACCTCAGCTTTTCTTCGGCCGACAATTACATGTGATCTGAGACATTTTTTTACTTTACTGGCCTAGGTACGTAATATACTATTTTTGACACGATTGGGGCCGCCCCTAAATCTGGCCGCCCTAGGCCCGGGCCTACCGGGCCTTAGGGTAAATCCGCCACTGCACGCAATAGTGCGAGTCTCGGTACCGCAAAGTACATTTTACAAGAGTAAAACTAGTATTGTACAAAATCAATTCATTGTAATAAGATTACAGAAGAAAGCCCATCAAAACCAGACGATTACTTACCGGGAAAGATGTTGTGAGCAATAATAATAAAATTTTTCTACCTCTGGAATAAAGTTCTAACATTTTTAGAATATTTACTAAAATTAATGTCTAAATCTACAAATATACATACAAATCAATACGATGATGATTAATCTTAAATACCTTCTCTTCTATATCAGACCAACCCAAACTAAAATTTGACATAATATATGTAGGTACGTAATGATGTGTAGTGGTTTGGTTCCATTGATGGATCTAGTGTCCGTATTTTATCACCTTCTTTAATTACCTGTTCAACACATTTTTGCCAGTTTTCTGGAGTGATATTAAATATTGCTTTCACAGACAAATTTTTATGGTCTATTAATTTATAAGTCATTGTTTTTAGCCAATTCGCTTATTACTTGGACACAAATAAGCTCTATAAGATTAAGCTCAGAGTGGTATGGTGACAAGCGAATTACAATAATTATATCCAGAGTTTTAGCAATTGCGTCAATAACAATTTACTAAAACTTCCTGTTTTACTAATTGTATTAACTCGCGATTGGCATTGTCATCATAGAATAAATTTCGCTGGGTTAATCAGTACAGCCACGTTTAAGCCGTCCCAGCGTCGGAACACATCCAACTTTTTCGGAATGGTAATTTAATGCAAGTTATTATTGAGCCTGGACACAGAAAATATAGTTCACAGAAAATATTTTCTGTGGCCTGGAGGTATCAAATTTACGATGCCTAAGCCATGCTTCAAACACATCAGAATTCATATCCTTAGGATAATCTCTTGTTTTTTCGATTCGAATGTAAGCAGACTGTTATTAACGATATTATGTGTTAATCAGCGTCCTTCGCCAGATGATGGACGGATACCAGTTAGCCAACCTTCCATAAAAGCTTGTCTTTTTTTCATTAAGAACACATGACTAATTTTTCTCTGATAATCTCTTCTCCACCGTACGATTTCTCCCTCTCTCTTAAAAAGGATTTTCTTTGAAATTTTTCCAACGATTGATGGATTTTAAAATGTCCCACAAATTGATGCTGCCCATCCTGTGCGTTACATTTAATAGCCTCTAGAACAGTGGTTTCTAACCCTTTTTTTATTCGCGACCTTTTTTAGATTTTTTTTTTATGTTCGCGCCGTTCCAAAATGCGTCGCAAGCGATGTGCACAATTTTGGAGATTACGCCCAAATTTTGCCAAAATTTGCCAAAGCCTATATATGTATATTTAATGTGATGACTGAGCTCGCATTTGCTGGGTAATATGTTTTATTATTCTTGGCGGAGTTCATGGTCAAAGCCAATCTTATGTCATCTTGAACATCCAACTTATCCCTGGATTCTATCTCGATCTGCAGAAGAGTTGAAAATCCACTCTTACAGAGATAAGTAGAAACAAATATGACGCTAATCTTCGAAAATAAAGCAAGAACACTTTAGGATAGGAATGACGCATAGAACACCAAAATATGATCAACGATTTTTCTGAAATATATCAGGCGGTGTAGAATCATTTCAAAGCTCCAAAAATTCACCCCGCACTTCATCGGGTCCGTCGGCAACATCCACAGATGCAGTTTCCAACTAATGCTGCTGGAGAAATAACGTTGAACTTAAGATTCAAGAGCTTTAAGGTTGTCATTAGTTTCCTCGGTAAGATTGTCTACAATTCCTGTTTCCTACTATTCAACTTTCATGTAAAACTGTTCGAACATTGTAAAGTTTCTAAAATATACTTTACGGCGCGGCGCCAGTTTCGCAGCTTTAATACGAATGCCTGAATATCATCTCTGAAGGCGATAATGTACCATGAAATTTAAAATTTAGCTTGTTTAGTTGATATAAGATGTCTGATGAAAAGTTGCTCGTTGGATCCAAGTCTCATTATTAAGGTGTGCCACAAGATCGTGTTTTCCTTAGTTCGTTTTCCAATACAAAAACAAGGTCAACAACATTTTCTTTTGATAACCAGCGAGCATCAGTGCAGAAAAGAAGACTTTCGTGACCAGGATCCATGTCTTTGCATATACACAATGACAAAAAAGTCGCGCATAATGCCTGTAACTTTTTAATTAC
The DNA here is from genome assembly GCA_016904865.1 of Pissodes strobi. Taxonomy (NCBI): domain Eukaryota; kingdom Metazoa; phylum Arthropoda; class Insecta; order Coleoptera; family Curculionidae; genus Pissodes; species Pissodes strobi. Next base: position 4,113 of record MU187847.1, on the reverse strand, counting down.
CTCGTATACGAAAAAGTGACCTTAATGAAAGTTGCTCAGTAAATTATTCCCCACATTTCTACCTGTATGATTTTTTCTATCATGGAGAGACCAACTTTGTTTTTTTTTTAATGAAACACCCTGCATATGATTAAATATTTGGATTCTACTGGGAAAACGATGTATTTTTTGTATTTAAAATTTAAATTAGGGTCTGGTGTCATATAAGCACTGTAGATTTTAAAGTTTTTTTTGGGTTCTATGGAAAAAATTACATCAAATGGAACACATTAATACAAACAAATTTGCGGATGAAGCACTTTTGACATCAAAAACTGAAAAATAAATTTCAGAAATGAGGCTGTTTAGTGATACACTTAAACGCAAAACTCTCCTAATGTTGTCAGACTTGACTAACCGTCTTGATTGTCAAGTAAGTAAATTGCCAGGTCCAGATGCATGTTTCATAAAGTAGAATAACAACTTACTTGTGAAACTAACTAAACAAGCGCGCTACACGAGCTTGTCTTTTAACCGACAGCATATACCCAGAACCAACCAACACTAAACCAAAACTAACCCAGATTAATCCAAACTAACTTAGACTAACCCAGACTGATCAAATCTAACCCAGAATAAGCGAAATTAACCTTAATTAACCGGGGTAAAAAGACACGCGCGCTGGTCTTTTCACTATCCCAAAATAATCGAAACTAACTTTTAATTAGCCAAATAAGCGCATTGACTCTAGCGCGCTACGCGCTTGCCCAACCCCACCTAACAGAAAACAAAAATTAAGCCAACAAAATAAGTACACTACGCATGGTACTGTCTTAATTAATCTGAGTTATGTAAGAAACAAGCTCCTATTTGTCGCTTAACTAACCCAAACCAACTGAAGCTAACACAAACTAACCCATAATTAACTAGGGTTAGTATGAGTTATGTAAGAACCAAGCGCGCTCCGCGCGCTTGTTCCTTGCATACTTCAGATTAATCAAACAAGCTCCCATTTGCCTCTTAACTAACACAAACTAACTGAAACTAACCCTAGCTACCCTTAATTAACCAGGGTTAGTCTGAGTTACGCAAGAAACAAGCGCGTTTTTTACTTATATCCCTACACTAACCGCACAAGCTCCCATTTGTCTCTTAACTAACATAAACTAACTGAAACTAACCCAAATTAACTGACACTAATCTCATTTAAAATTTCTATCTATTGACAGTGACCCCCTCCTAGCGTACCTAACATCTAATTCTAGTAAACCATATATTCGAATTATTGTACTTTTGTATCATCATCATGAATGTATTCAACACGAGGCAATTATCGTGCAATTATATTTTATTAGCAAAAAGTGTACCCTAAATTTTAATCTTTATTTTGAATTTATTTTGCCAAAATGTGCTTCATCCGCAATTTTTGTTTGCGTTAATGTGTCCCATTTCATGTAATCTTTCCATACAACCCAAAAAAGCTTCAAAATCGACAGTGCTTATATGAACCTTAAATTATCCTACTACCTATCAGTTGTTTTCTTGACAGCGGCTTAAGAGGTGTCAATTTTGAGTTCCTGATTTATTTTCTGTTGAAGATTTGTTATTCGCTTACACTATGGCTCATCTGGATGCGAAACAGCGAGTTGAAATTTTAATAATGAGCGGTTACGGAAATATGAAGATATCTCAAGATCAGGTTTGTCAACTTTTCAATGAATTATATCCCAATAGACCTCCAATAAATCAGTCAACGGTGTGTCGAGTGGTAAAAAAAAAATCGAGAAACAGGCAGTGTTAAGGAAGCCGCTAGATCAGGTCGACTTAAAACAGCAACCGGAGGAGACAAAGCTTTGGATATCATGCTTTCAATACAAGAAACTCCAACACAATCATCCAGGGCATTGGCAATGGATTTTAATGTCTCTCATCAGCCAGTGAAAAATTTGTTTAAGATGGAGAAGTTGCATCCCTAAAAGATAAAGTTGGTGCACGAGTTAAACGAGGACGATTTTGATAGAAGAGCTGAATTTTGTGAGCTGATGATGGAAAGATGCAATAACGATAATAACTGCAACAAATATAATTTTCCCGGATGAAGCTAGTTTCCATTTAAATGGCATTTTTAATAGACACACTTATCGTTATTGGTCAGCTAAGAATACTCATCACTGGTTCCAGGAATTTCATACTCAGAGGCCCGAAAAAGTTAATGGTTGGGCGGGCATAATTGGAGAACACATGTGGGACCTTTTTTCATAGATGGCAATTTGAATGCCGAAAAATACTTATCTGCACTTCCTCAGGAATCACATAATTCCTTCTTGCAGAATGATTTTACCGGGTGTAAATAATGGCATAAACGAACAGGTAAGGTTCCATTATATGCGCATTGTGCGGCAAATATTAGGCAATACATAAACGAACAGTTTCCAGGACGTGGGATAGGCAGAAGAGGTCATATTGAGTGATCACCGCGATCCCCGGACTTACCCCGCTCGACTTCTTTTTGTGGGAACACTTAAAGAACAAAGTCTACGTTAACGGTCCAAATGACATAGAATATTTAAAACTCAGAATTAGTGCTGACATTTTGGCCATACCAGAGGACTTCCTTTTAAACATTGTAGACGAGTTCAGGGATCGACTGGCGCTCTGGTGAATTTTGAACACCTGATCCACTGAAAATGTTTTACTCGTTTATTATTCCGATGTTAAGTTGTTTGATTTTCTAGGCTATTTATTTTGTTATTAAAGTTTGCTACAAAAAACATATTTTTTTTACGAAAATGTCTCTCCGCAACCATAAATTCATAATATCATAAAGAGAAAAGTGCAACATTCAAAATGTGTTTTTTTTTTCATTTCTCAGTGGTCATTATCTGGGAAACGCTTAAAGATAGATGAAAATTTTAAATACAAAAAATACATAGTTTTCCCAGTAGAATCCAAATATTCAGTCATATGCAAGGTATCTATTTATGCAGGTAGAAATGTGGGGGATAATTTACTGAACAACTTTCATTAAGGTAACTTTTTCGTCTACGAGCTAATTAAAAAGTTACAGGCATTATGCGCGACTTTTTTTCCACTGTGTATATAACTAACAATTGTAATCAAAGAGTCAAGTCCTTCTTGCAAAGGTTTTCAAGTAGTTTTAGTAGCAAAGTGTAGTATAACCTACCCGGGCCTCTTCAACATAGTTAAATGAGATAAGTAAAGTTGTGCTTTGTCTTTATTTTGCCAATGACCGTCAAAATAGATTAAAAAGAAAACCAATTCCTATGTTGTGTTATTATTATATCTTGCACAACTTTACTTACACGAAATGCGTCCAACGGTAACAAAACTAGGGAAATTCGAGGAAAAGGTGCGTCATGAAAATTAAAACACAGATTGCTAATACATATAATTTATTAGAGAAAACGTGCCTGGAATTCACGAGGGGAAAGAGTACAGCAGAGAAACCCTCGATCTAAATTCCTAAACCGAATTATGCTGTACAACCTTTATTAGTATAATAATTAATTAAATTACTGTCTTCCGTGCCACAATTCGTAGTTCCACTACTACATTTAAAACTGAAGAGATAGCTCTCCGGTCGGGAATCGAACCCGAGTTTTCCGCGTGTGTCAGGCGGATGTGATAACCACTACACTACCGAAGAGGGGTGTTAGTTAGCCAGATGCCGCTGGAGAGTACTGAGGTCCTGGAATACGGAGGCTACTCAGCTAAAGTTGAAATTAGGGCCAATATCTCTAGAATGATAATTTCATTTATAACTAGGATATTCACCAGTCAGGGTAGGAAAATGTTAGTAATTTCACAAGAGCTCTTACTTGCAATCACAGTCATACTAAAACTAAAATTCCAGCACGAAAAGACAGCAAACAATACATTTTTGTTTTCATTTAAAGCAGGGTTATTCACAGCATAAAACGATTTAATTTGGTTATGCCATCAAATATGAATTATTTATGAGAATAAAAGAAATACTTGTGTAAATTATGTTAATAACAATATTGTAATTTTCATTTTTACCGACCTGTAATGACATGTTGTAACACATAAGCAAAACAATTCACCCAAAATAAATCGTACACTGCCCCGGCTTTTGACTATCTATCCTCTGTT
>MU187846.1:38098-69804 GCA_016904865.1 Pissodes strobi | reverse complement strand
TATTCACCAACAAATCGGTATTTTTTACCGAACGGTCACTAAAAAAAATTAAGATTATTGAAGTTGTAAGTTAATCGAACGTGTAATGTAAAAATGGTAATTTCTTGCTTAAGCAGAATATGAATAAGTGAATCAGAAACAATTATTAATTATGTATTTAAAAAATTAAAAAATAAGCGAAATATATGCAGGATGAATAAAATATTTCCAGATCAAAAACTAGCACTTACCCAGCCAAGCGTTGCCAACCGGATAAACGGCCTTCTTTCAAAATTTTAAGACGTTCAACAAATTCTGATTTTCGATGTTCTCATTGGATAATTTAAATCATGTAACTACCACTATAGGACACGCGGCGACAAACTAAGGAAATAATCAACATACGCTAAATATAGTAATCCGTATTAAATTAAATGCATAAATGGTAGGTATTAAATAGCGAACTACGCTTTCCAATTACCCACTACATGAGATAAGCCCGTTTCCGAATAGATGTCACTTACTCAATAGAGAAATCTACAGCGACACGAATCCGCAAATTGTAGGTATAAACCAGCGTACCTGCTCTTCTTAAATAATTAGTTGCACGAAATATACCCATTTGCGAACAGATGTCACTGGCGATTCATATCCCGTACATCGAAAATCATTGACAATTAAACAGAATTTAGTGGAGCGGAATAACTTATATATTCCGTTACAGCACTAAGGTAAACCTCAATTCCCACCACTTTTCACAAATTTCTATGTGCAAACATTCCTGAAGTAGTTTTATTGCAAACATTGTTAACATGTTGTCCGAAAGTTAGTTTAGGATTCATAGTGACTCCAAGAAACAACCTTTTTGTCCGTGTTAGTAACTCGAGGATCTCTTCTCAATAAAAAAACAATTCGCTCGATTTTTGTCAAGTTTAGGTTCAGGTTGTTCGCTCTTACCCACACACTCGCTACATTCACTCATTTCATTCACCAAGGCATCAAGGTCCTTTAACCCAAAAAGAAAACTGGTATCATCGGCATAGACAGTCATATGATCCTGTGGAATGGAGGTCATTATGTCATTCACATAGATTAAAAAAGCAGGGGTCCTAGTATGACACTCTGCGGGACGCCATGTCTCATTATTCTCTCCTCGGAATACTCTCCTTGAAAATAGGTCACTTGTGTTCTGTCAGTAGGGTAGCTCTGGATCAGCTGAGCGCCAGATTGAGATAACCCATAGAATTCCAATTTTTGGATCAGAATGTCATGCGACGGCTAATTGCGCCAACCGTCGATTTTTCCCTTCTAAAACCAAACTGTTCTTCAACAAGCAACTGGCTGAACTCAAAATAGTTATAGAGCTGATTCTTCAGTATGACCTCAAACACCTTTGAGAAGACGGGAATTAGAGATATTGGCCTATAGTTGTTAAAAGATTGTTGGTCTCCAACTTTGAAGATGGATTGTTTTACTTAATTTAAAAGAATTTGGATAGACCGAGTTTCTGATGCACTCATTTATCAATTTAGAACTAATGATCGTTTTTTCAGAGACTTTAAGAGAATGGTATTAAAGTCATATATGCCTTTACTGTGTTTGCTTTTAATACTATCTATAGCATCTCTGATGTCATTAAAAGATACTTTCTGAAAAGAGAAGCCGAACTGTCTGACGTAAAATAATTTCCTTTACACTGGGCAATCCCCCATATTCCGCTACCTAGTTGAAAACCACTTTATGCCTCTTACTAGTGCCTACTTACTCTCTATTCTCAGGTATATTAAATATAAGCCACATCAATGATGTTTTGCAATTGATAAAATAAGTGAAAGGGAGCTTTTTTATAGTGGCTACATTTATTCGCCTCGTCAGACAATCAGAACTGGCACATTAGAAGAATATGACACTGGTATTATTAGTTAGACACTGTGCATTTTCCAGTGTGGCAACTTTCCTAGAATATTATATTTTCCTAGCCAATCAAAAATTATGGAATAATAAAATAATTTCAATCAGCGATATTCTGGTCTCCAGTGAATTAATTAAATAAAATACGAAGTATGATAACATTAATTATTTAATGGGATACTCTTGAAATTATTGAATACTACAGCATTAAACGTTTCCCAATATACAGGCACTCTACGCCTCATCATTTAAATTAAACTTACCATCTAATTTTAGCACTGAATTGTTTTACTGAAACACTCCTGAAATTCTTGCCAACAGGCAACGCTACCTGTTTTCAAATATACATGCATTCTACACATACACCAATGGATTTCGTTTTATCAAGGTTTTTCGGGGGAGGGGGTGGGGGTGGGATCTGCTTGAGTGCTAAACTAAGTGAGGAATAGTCCGGGATTAAAACCCAGTCTAGTGAACTTGAATTTCCTACCGATTATTGAATTATAGTCCAAGGGTAAATGACTTCCCATATTTACTTTTAATTTGAACGTTTAAAATTAAATTAAAAGTTTTACATTTCTTCAATTAAATCGGGTACCCTGGCCCGACCATCACACATTTACTGTTAATATTATCATGACTGTTCAAAATATCCCACTTTTCAACTTCTAGGAGATTGTACATTTTAAAAATACCAGTCTGTGTGAATGGGCGACATACTATTTGATCAGGATATCCTTTTTTTTCACCAGATAAGTCAGTTCCAGATTCCCTTCTATGGCTAAATGATCTGACAATACGGGGTTAAAAACATTAAAATTAAAATTGTTAAGAACATCAAAATTTATAAACACATTATCAGGACAGTTATTTTTCCTAGTATTTGTAAAGATTTGTTGTTTGAAATTAAAACTATTCATTAAATCTAAAAAGTTATTTTTTAGGTCATATTCTTGATCAAAATGTATGTTGAAGTCACCATTTATGATAGCATATTTTTTAAATTAAAAGTACATATAAGAACACATTAAAATTCCCATTTTCATTCCCGTTAATCAAACGTCATTATTTTAGCAAGAAGAGCCCGTATATTCTACCGGGGACCTAGGGCTACACTCTGTGACATCTGCGAAGGAGAAGATTGTGGTAATATATGCGAAGCTGCTTTTCGAGCACAGAAGAGTCCAGCAGACGAAAGTACCGCTGGAAGCTCTAAAATCAAAATAATTCCATCACTGATTTTAGCACCGATAGTTTGGGCCATTATCTTTAGATAGCAAATCTCCATATGTTGAGGTTTTTACAGCTTTAATAAAACTATTCTCTCTTTATTTTTTTAACATGTATTGTACTATATATTTAACTAGAAATCGTGCTGATATATCAACTTATTGGAAAAAATCTATATTTTTTACAATTCTTGTGAATCTAATAAAATGATCTTCATGTATTTAATCTGAGAAATAATCCAAAATGCTTGTAAATATGTATCGAACTTGAATACGATATTCGAGACCTTCTAGATGTAGAACGCATTGACATTCCCTAAATAAATAATTAATTAATATACGAACATGATTTGTTATCCAGCATTTCAATGTATCGATGAAATGGAATATGGTGCTCTGCAAAAATGATACTAGTTAATATGGGTAAATTTTGTAAATTACTCAAACAACTGTAACTAATGACAAAAATTAAGTTAATTAATATGTCATTGTTTTCCCATGAAATTCATCAATATCAAATTGTTCATGATAAACACCGGCGACAAATCATGCTTATGAACCTAATGACGAAATTTGCAGAATTATTTATGACGTATTAATATTATATATAAAAAGTATTGATTTTGATTTTGTCGCAGTGCCACATCAAAACCTCATGTTTAAAAATCCAATAAATTGTAAGAAGCAGTGCCATGTAATATATTAACAATTCGGTTTGTTTTAAATGTTTTTCTACTTTAGTTTTATAAAAAATTTAAAAATAGAATTAAAATAACAAATACTGTGATTTTGATGGTAAGACACATTTAAACTCATAGGTCTTACTTTTTATGATAAGTTAGATTATGTTGTTGATAGTTAATAATATTGTAAAAAAAAACTAGTCCTACTTAACATAATTATAATTTTTTTAACACTCGTTTTCTTTTATTCTTGAAGATTCCCTCTAATAACAATTAGAAAAATATAAATCGTCAGTTGCTTATTCCTAATTAAAATTAGATCACGTCGATCACGACCCTTACGATTGAACTGGCGCATGCTTGGTTGGTTTTTGTTTGTGATTTTAGATTTTCGAGGCGGATTTTCCGCTTTAAAAACTAATAGTTAATACTGTTGTGTTGTATAGTTGTATTGTTAATAAGGAGGTAAGGTAAGGCAATAAGGGCCCTTACAACAAGATAAGCTGATTTGTGTTTTATTTTAATAATACAGTATTGCCATATCCGAGGCCATATCTATTACCAAGGTTTTGTTTATTAAAATTATTTTTTGTTCTCGGCAGTGGGGTTTGCAATTTTGTTTTCTTGTGCCTACCTCTAGGTATTTTAATTTAAAAATTGTAAGATAGGGTTGAAATGAATCCCTCTCACGATATTGTTTTGGCTTTGCTTGAAGCCCTTTTCTCGCGATGGTCTGAAGTGGAAAAGCGGCAAATTGTAGAGAGTCGATCAGCGCCAAAAATAACGGCAATTTTTATCGAAATAATGATAGGTCGTCGGGATACCTCGCGAGCGTTTCAAACTTCCTGGTACGATAATTATAAATGGCCTTGCGGAAGTTTATATAAACAAAGTTTGTAAAGCAAAAAATGCATGGTGCTCACATGATGGTTTCAAGGACATAATTTTTTTCTTTCTCGTAGTGCACGAGGATTCTAAAGAACACATAAAAAACTTTATGGCTGTCCTGCGGTTAGAGCAAAATTGGGCGACCATTCAGGATACGTTAAGAAGGGAAACCGCTCGTTTAAACATAATTTTATTCAACGAAAATGTCCAGAAAAATCGCTTATTAATTAGTTATTTAATAGATGTCACACTTATTTTGGGGAAACAAGAACTGCCATTTCGGAGACATGACGAAAGTTTAGAGTCGTTAAATCGTGGCAATTTTAAAGAAGTTTTTAAATGCCTAATTAAACGTAATCAAGACCTTACAAGCCATTGCGAAAAATTTTGCAATTTTTTTATCGGGCACTAAAACAATACAAAATTAACTAATTTTTGTATTCATAATTATTTGACAGACTTTATTAAAAATGAGGTTAATAGTTAAGAATGTTTTTTTTTTCGGTGTAATGGCAGATGATACAACAGATATAACGGAGCGCTCCCAATGCCCCATAACTATTCGATACATCATAAAAGGTTGTCTGTATGAAAGATTTTTGGGTTTGTTGGATGTAAGCGAAAATCGAACTGCAGATACTCTTTTATCTATATCTCTTTATAGTTTGTAGGAAAGAGTGTTGGAGCCATATAATTTTAGGGAAAGATTAGTGGCTCGGCTCAGTGTTATGACGGGGCCAGTGTTATATCTGGCGAGCTAAATGGCCTTCAAGCAAAGACCCCTGGCATGCGCTTTAGACCCCTGGTTTGCCGTTTCTCCACTGTAACAAGCTGCCCGGTGCACTGTGGGCCCTTTACCACGTTAATCCAAAGGGTGGCACCCATACAGTGATGGGCTAAAATATGGAACAAATTCATTATCTCGTAAACCACATTTTTTTTTTAAATCGCTCGAACCCGTCGATTTTGTTTTTCGATCGCGCATATTCTGACATAAAATGTAGATATACAGGGTGTTCCAAATTAGAGTGACAGAAAAAATATTTTTTTATTAAATGGAACCCCTGTATATTATTGCATATTTGGATTTTACGGAGAATTCTAGACATATTTCATGAATAATGTCATATGCCTATCTCCAACTGTTTTTGAAATATTGACAGTTGAAAATCGACCATTTACAAGTTTGACAGCCTGTGAAATCTAAACGGCTAAAGATAGAGCAAAATGGTTTGCACTTTCCTATCTTGGTTTTTCATAAGCTATCGTGTGACACTAACTTTATATTTAACCAAAGGTTAAAAAATTCCGGTTAAATTTAACCTCTGGTTAAACCTAAAGTTGGTGTCAAACGATAGCTTATGAAAAACCAAGATGGGAAAGTGCAAACCATTTTGCTCTATCTTTAGTCGTTTAGATTTCACAGGCTGTCAAACTTGGTAAATGGTCGATTTTCAACTGTCAATATTTCAAAAACAGTTGGAGATAGGTATAGGACATTATTCATGAAATATGTCTAGAATTCTCCGTAAAATCCAAATATGCAATAATATACAGGGGGTTCCATTTAATAAAAAAAATATTTTTCTGTCACTCTAATTTGGAACACCCTACATTTTATGTCAGAATATGCGCGATCGAAAAACAAAATCGACGGGTTCGGGCGATTTAAAAAAAAAAGTGGTTTACGAGATAATGAATTTGTTCCATATTTTAGCCCATCACTGTATATGTATTCTTATACGTATATGGTGGCACCCGAGAAATGACCATTGGATGACATAACTAATGGTTAAAATTAACCGTCTGATACCGATGCAAGCAGAAGCGAACCGAAGCGCCTCACAATATAAGAGCTTTTTTCTCGTGAACATTTTCGTTTCGGCTCTTTAGGAGTCTTTCAAAATTTCATATTGGTTTTGAAGAGAACGCTTTTGCGTTAACAGCACTATCTACTGATGCATTTACCTACTGTAGATTTTATATTGCTCAGTTAAGCTGAGCATTACTTCGCAAAGTATAAATTAGTCACTTATTTATTAGTATTATTGACGCAGATCGCAAACGAACTTATTTAGAAAGAAAGCAATGTATATGTTCGTGTTTTTGTCCTGTAGTATAACATACCCGGGGCTGTTCAAAACAGTGGAACGAGATAAGTAAAGTTGTGCTTTGTATTTATTTTGCCAATGACAGTCAAAATAGATTAAAAAGATAACCAATCAAGTTGTGTTATTATCATATCTTGCACAATTTTACTTACTCGAAATGTACGGTAACAAAATTAGGGAAACCTGAGGGAAAGGTGCGCATGTAAATTAAAACACAGATTCCTAATACACCTAATTTATTAGAGAAAACAGCCTGGAAGAGGCGAGGAGAAAGAGTACGAAAAAAAAACCCTCGATCTAAATTCTTAAACAGAATTATGCTGTATAACCTTTATTAGTATACTAAAAATTAAATTACCGTCTTCCGTACCACAATTCGTAGTTCCACACTACTGAGGGTGCGCCGGTTGTCCTTTGAGGTGTATCCAAACCAGCAGGCCCTCCGACTCGCCTAGGCGAGCCAAAGCTCGGCAAATTCTGTAACAGGTCGTAGATCAGCAGTAAACAGTTCCAAACAAGCCATTACCGATTATTACTTTTATATAATATATTTATTTCCATCCGACAAGAGGTATTAATCTTAAACAAAAAACATGTGCATGCCATGACAATAGGGATCACACACCGCTCGTCGAGCGCCATAGGATCTCCGTTTAGTGTGTGTGCCACTACCATAAAAAAACCAAAATAATACAGGATTGTAGTCACACAATTTAAAAAAACAACCAACACAAGTGCTGCCGGACGGATTAAGCGGACATAAACTAGGTATAAAATCAGTCTTGCTGCTCAATTTTTAATTTGTTTCACTATCCTTCTTCGCAATACCGTGAGTTAACAGTTAGTGTAGCTTCACACGAGTCCGACATCGGAAATCCGACGTCGGATATCCGATTATATCTAATTTTCATACCTCTCCGACTAGCAACCGGTTTGAATATTGTTTATTAGTGAAAAGGGTTTTTTTTAGTTTCGTTTGTTCCGTCCACCATGGATCATCAACTAGCGATTCTATATCGCAGGATTCGCCATAAAAAACGAAGGCAAAGGATTTATTGGGTGCATCCAATTAATTTAAAAAGAGAACACCTGGGAACTTTTTATACATTGTTTGAAGACCTGCGAGAAAACGGGGAGAATTTTATCAATTATTTCCGTATCTCAGCTTCTTCTTTTGATGAGCTGCAAGCTGTCAACCATTTATCTTTATATTCACCCAGCGTCTTGTCTCACAACACAGGCCTGTCTCCACCAAGTTTATTAACTGCTCGGCATCTAAACTGCTGGACATTCGAACTTACACAAACCGATTTTTAGGCAAATTTCAAAGTTCAATATCTCCACCAAGAAAAAAGTTTTTTGAACGCGACTTGCGAATTTTAAAAGCTAGGATATTCCTGATTAAGCTGCATGACGTAAATTTTTCATAGGGCTATAGGATTGGGTGATCAATAAAGTCATGCAAAAAATCAAAAAGTTTGTGTGTGTGACATTTCGGCAAAAAAAAATGTTGGTCCTTGCAATATGGTTTGTTATTAAGGTAACATCAATATTTCTAGACGTTTTTGTCAGTTTTTGGATTTAGGCCCTTTAGCCTTGAATACACTATTAAATATAAAATTAGGATAAAAAGATTTTTAAAATCCTATAACTTGACATTGGATTGACAGATCTTGATGATTTCTGCAGATTTGGAATCCTTATTTCATGTAGATTTTCTATGGTTCCAGCATTTTATTTGAGTGTTGAAATTTCCACATTATACCGGGTCAATAATAGAGAAAACCGAAGGGTACACGAAATTGTTTAAACTACCCTACGTTTTTGTTTATTTATTGACATTATTGATTTTATATGAGAAAATTTCAACCCTCAAATAAAATGCTGGAACCATAGAATATCTACATGAAATAAGGATTCCAAATCTGCAAAAATCATCAAGATCCGTCAGTCCAATGTCAAGTTATAAGATTTGACTAGCGCTAAAGGGCCTAAATCTAAAAACTGACAAAAACGTCTAGAGATATTGATGTAACCTTACTAACGAACTATATTGTAACGACTAAAAAAATTTTTTGCAGAAATGTCACAGACACAAACTTTTTGATTTTTTGCTGGACTTTATTGATCACCCCGTACATCATAATCCTATGGTCTTATATGAAATTTACATCACGCAGCTTAATCAGGAATAAACTAGCTCTTGAAATCCGCGAACCGCGTTCAAAATGCTTTTTTCTTGGTGAAGATATTGAACTTTGAAATTTGCTTAAAAATCTGTTTGTGTAAGTTCGAGTGTCCAGCAGTTTATTTCAATTTCTCCCAGCATTTTTGTAATACCATGTAAACGCTTTCGCTCATGTCGGATGACTGCCGGGAAACAAAAAATCGGGTTAGTATATAAGCTCTAACTTGCTTTCGTACACTTCGAAGTGTCTAGTGCCGGATACCCAGCGTCCGACATCGGACGATGGTGAGGTTTCGTACGATGTTTATCCAGCACATTTCCGGCTTGCGACTGTCGGACAAACGTGTGAAAGCTTTCATTTCATGTTACGTAGCTCGCGATCGGATATCCGATGCCGGATGATTTTATCCGGCACGTGTGAAAAGGCACTTAGCCAAAAACCGATAAGAAATTACATTATAATCATACTGGTGTAAACCTAGGCAAATATGCAAAGCACTATTTTGCTAATATCAGCATTTATACATTTTGACGTGGAAGGCCGCCTCACCCCCTAGTAGCCCAAGAGTACCGATACTCATCCTATCCAAATCGAAACGTGGCGACCAAAACTACAACACCATGATGCAAATGCAATCCTCACCACATATTACAATGACAAACTAATTTCGATTTTAAACATTACTCGTATGACAATTAATCTCCACTAGAAGTTTTAAATATTGTTACAGCTAGCAACCATAAGAATGTTTTTGTGCTACCCTATAGAATGTGCCTTGCCGCCTACCGCTTCTGTGTATGAGTCCTCGCCGTGTCGGCCGCGAAGATTCAGGAACGCTGGAATTATCTCGATGAAGAATCATATGGAGTGGCCTCGCGTCTTCCCAATTATTCGTGATAGACTTTAGATCGTATATAAAATAGGGAATAGCGACGAATTGTAGTTAGTTAATCATTGAGTGTTCAATTGTAAAGAGATATTAGTTGTAAAGTTATAAGATTAGTTTAGTGTGTTCAATTGTATACAGTGGTAGTGAATAAAGAGAGTATTAGTTGAAAATAGTAAAGTTGTAATTTCCTGCAGAACCCACGGGAAAAACATTTGGTGTCAGAAGTGGGATTGTAAAAGGACCGGACTTGTGAAGTATTTTTCGAGGAAAGAAGAGGGTTTAAGTACGTCAACGAGATCGTTTGATTGGGGGATTCTGGGAAAATTTTATAACATTCTATGGTCAATACGAGGCAACCAACGGCAGAAATGGAGCAAATAAATAAAATGTTGGCCGATTTCATGGAAAATCTAAATGCTGAGAGGCAAACGGAACAGGACCGGCGGCTTCAGAAAATTTTGCAAGACCAAGAAGAAAAAAGGCAAGCAGAACAGGACCGACTTCAGAAAATTTTACAAGATCAAGAAGACAAAAGGCAAGCAGAACAAGATCGGCTTCAGAAAATGTTTCAAGATCAAGAAGATAAAAAGCAAGCGGAACGGGAACACGATGAACGTAGAAGGCAAGCAGAACAGGACCGGCTTCATAAAATTTTACAAGATCAAGCAGTTAAAAGGCAAATCGAACAGGACCGGCTTCAGAAATGGATGCTGGATGTAGTTGTAGGCGAGCAAGGAAAATTACAGAAAATATTGGACGAAAAATTTGAAAAAGAAGTAGACAATATAAGAAAGAAATGAAAAATCTTCAAGCAGAAGTTACGAGACTAAAAAATCAAGGACCCACCGAAAGGGTATTCGCCACAGGACATAACATCAAACCTCCAACGTATGACGGTCAAACATCCTGGACAATGTACAGAAGACAATTTGAAGCCGCTGCTGTTGCCAACGGTTGGAATAATGAAGAAATGGCTACGTCACTAGTGGTAGCGCTTCGTGGATCTGCCCTGGAACTACTACAGACCATTCCCATCAGCCAACAAGGGAAATATGGCATACTTGTAGCTGTCCTGGAGAGACGATTTGGAGACCAACACAGAAGACAACTGTATCAGGCACAAGTAAAGTCGCGACATCAGAAGCCTGGTGAAAACCTGCAGGAGTTAGAGGCAGACGTTAGACGTCTCATTCAATTGGCCTACCCGGAAGCAACAGAAGAATTTCAAGAGGAACTTGCTGCCCAATATTTCCTGGATGGTATCAGGGATCCAGAAACTCAGAAGATGCTGCGTCTAGCCAAATTTGACAACAGCAGTGAAGCATTGGGTAGAGCCCTAGAAATCGAGGCGGCCTGTAACATCTCTTAACCCAAGATCAGAGCCGTATCCATCCAAGAAAAAAATCCGGCAAACAGCTTTGATTTAACTGAGATGGGCGAAATTTTGAGGAAATTAACGGAAGTTCTTGAGGCCACGGGGAGATTCCGGGAGCCAATAGAAGATAGGCCACGTAACCGAAATACATCAAATCAGTGCTATAGATGTGGCAGGATTGGGCATTTCAAAAGAGACTGCCGAGTACAACTACGATCTAGATCTCCATCCAGAGACGCTAGGACCTCAAAGTCAAATCAGGAAAACTTCAATTAGTCAACATTGCGGGGAGGGTGTTGGCTAAAGAAGATAAAGCCCCCAGAATCGTCTCCATAAAAAGCCTACGACAAACCGCCGACAGTCTAACTATTAAAGGAAAGATCAACGGAAAAGCCATTACAATTACTGTTGACACTGGTGCGGCGGTATCTTTGCCAAGGTCCAACAGAGTAAATAGAGTCCTACCCATATCGAAGAATGTAGTTTTACGTACGGTTACCGGTGAGACAGCTGGAGTACTTGGAGAAATGGATATTAAACTTTAACTGGGACGAATTAAATTACACCACACAGCAGCAGCAGACATAGAAGACGAATTTATTTTGGGGATGGATCTCATCGGTCAACATGGATTCTCTTTTGACAACAAACTTAACCTTCTCAAGTTTGGCACCGGAGAGTTCATCCTTACCAAAACAGACGATGGCACACCCACTAAAGTAGTGGCGGCATGTACTGTCAGAATAAGCGGAAATACCGAGCAGATAATTTTTTGGAAATTGGAGGATTTTGGAGACTGCATCTTACTTACTCAACACCACGGTTTGCCTTGCAAACACCTTGTAGGCAAAGGACTAGTCAAAACCGACGGCGAAATACCGATAAGGATAGCAAATGTTTCATCCAATTCCATCAAAATCAATAAAGGAGATGAAATAGCCACTTGCGAGCCGGTGCAGTGGGTAACAAGTTGCGAAACGCGGTCAGAAGTAACATCCTCAACATCACTTCAGAAAGTCCTAGAACATTTCCAGAAGCCGTGGCATCATCTGTTTTCCGAAGAACTGAATAAAGCTACACAATTTATCAAAGAGCAGAGCATTTGAAAGGGAAAATAGCAACACTGGAAGAGCGAACATCATAAAACATAAAATTGACACTGAAAGCTTCCCCCATACGACAGCATCCTCGGAGGATACCAGTAGCGACGCAGCAAGAGGTTACCACATTAGGGGACAAAATGCTTGACGTTGGAATTATTTAAGAGTCATCAAGCCCATGATCATCTCCTGTTGTCTTAGTCACCAAGAAGGATGGGACTACCCGATTCTGCGTGGACTATAGAAGGCTCAATGACGTCACCAAGAAGGACAGCTATCAACTTCCCAGAATTGACGACACGTTGACGACACTAGCAGGTTCTCATTGGTTCTCAACACTCGACATAAAGAGCGGCTACTGGCAAGTAGGCATTGACGAACAGAATAAGGAAAAGACTGCCTTCTCTACCGGAAGTGGTTTATATCAGTTTAAAGTTATGCCCTTCGGACTATGAAATACCCCCGCTATTTTTGAGCGCCTTATGGAAGTTGTTCCTCACTTGAAAGACATGCCTGATCTATCTGGATGATATCATGGTAATGGGAAAAACTTTCGAAGAGCATCTACAAAACTTGCATGAAGTTTTTACTAAAATCAAGAATGCTCAGCTCTTACTGAATCCAAAGAAATGTTTTCTTGTTCAACAAAAAGTTGAATTTCTCGGGCATGTCGTGTCATCAGAGGGAATCCAAACCGACCAACTAAATATTACAGCAATCAAAGACTGGCCTCGTCCTCACGACAAACACGAACTGCGGACCTTCCTTGGATTATGTACTTATTATAGAAGATTTGTCGAAGGATTTGCAAATATAGCTGCACCTCTACATAAGCTTACTGAAGACCGAGCAAATTATAACTGGGATCATAACTGTGATTTTGCATTCAGAAAATTAAAAGCGGCTCTATGTTCTAGTCCAATATTGGGATATCCGGAACAAGAGGGTAAATTTGTATTGGACACAGACGCGAGCAACACCGACATCGGAGTAGTTTTATCGCAAGTACAAGCAGGGGAAGAACGAGTTAACGAATACTACAGTCGAACACTTTCGAAAACTGAACGTAACTACTGTGTAACCCGAAAAGAGCTTTTGGCAATAGTACGGTCTGTTGATCATTTCCATCAATATCTGTATGGACAAGAATTTCTAATAAGGTCTGATCATGCAGCACTTAAATGGCTTTTGGATATGAAACAGCCTGAAGGACAGGTAGCCAGATGGCTTGAAAAGTTATAATAATATAACTTTAAGGTTAAGCACAGGGCACGGAGATTGCATAATAATGCAGATGCTTTATCCAGAAGACCATGCGAGAAATATTCTAAGCATTGCCAAAGAATAGATCAACGAGAAGAAATTACTCCCATTAGGCAAATAAAGTTTGAGGTTGATCAGCAGTGGACCACAGAGCGACTTAAAAAGGATCAGCTTGAGGATAGTGAAATAGCACTACTGTTAAAAGCTAAAGAAGAACATCAACCAAGACCCAGCTGGAGAGATTTCAACTAAAGGATTTACTTTTAAAACTCTGTAGTTCATAATGGAAAGTCTGGTGCTCATCTCGATGTGAACAAAACGATTGACAAGATCCGTGACAGATTTTAGTGGGTCAACTACTGCCAGGATGTGAAATCGTGGTGTCGGCAGTGCTCAACCTGTGCCGCAAGTTAAGGACCCAAAACAAGATCTAGGGGGAAAATGAAACCGTATATTGTGGACCTACCGTTTAAATGTCTGACGTAGCTGGCCCTTTTCCAGACACAAGTAATGGTAACAAGTACATTTTAGTGGCAACTGACTACTTCAGTAAATGGCCTGAATTATTTGCGATCCCCAATCAAGAAGCTGTTACCATAGCAGAGGTCCTCGTGAATAACCTATTCAGCTGAATTGGTGTTCATTTAGAGCTGCACTCAGATTAAGGACGCAACTTCGAATCCAAGGTTTTCCAGAAAGTCTGTGATTTACTCAACATCCATAAAACACGGACTACAGCCTCACATCCACAATCAGACAGCATAGTTTAGAGGTTTAGTAAGACCATTGAAGAACATTTGTCAAAGATCGTAGATGAACATCAGATACACTGGGACGAACACATACCACTAATTGTTGATGGCATATAGATCAGCAGTCCATGACACGACAGGACTAGCACCAGCCATGGTTTTACTTGGAAGAGAACTCCGTTTACCCTGTGACCTATTATTCGGAACGCCAGACAACCAGTATATGGAAATTCAAGAGTACGCGGACTCCCTTAAGGAAAAGTTACTATACATCCATGAATTAGTCAGAGAAAACACGGAGAAGCCAGTGACCGAATGAAGATACGATATGATCTCAAAGCTAATTCTATGGGATTTCAGATGAACAATAAAGGCTGGTTATATAATCCGCAAAGGAAGATCTTCCAAGCTAACGCCAGTATGGGAAGAGCCCTATACAGTCATCAAAATAATTAATGACGTAGCCACAGAAGCAAACTGAAAGTTGTCCACCTCGACAGGTTCAAAGCATATCACGGACATGAAGTAGCTGATCGAGACGATCAGGTTTAAGAGGGAGGCAATGTCACGGCTAGCAACCATCCGAATGTTTTTGTGTTAACCTATAGAACTAGCCTTGTCGCGTCTACGTATGAGTCATCGCCGACCGCGAAGATTCAGTATCTCTGGTATTCTCTCGCTGCTTTGTCGAGAATGATATAGAGAGGCCTCACTTCGTCCGGTGTAATCGCGATAGATTGAAGATTATATATAAAAGCCAGGAAGAACGCGTGTTGAGTTCAGAATTGTAAAGATCTAATAGTTGTACATTTATGTGTAGTCTAGTGTGTTTAATTATTGTATAAAGTGATAAAGAATAAAGAGAGTATTACCGTCTGAAACCGATGCAAGTAGAAGCGAACCGAAGCACCTCACAATATAAAAGCGTTTTTCTCGGGATTATTTTTGTTTCGGCTCTTTAAGGGACTTTACCAATTTCATAATGGTTTTGATATAAAATCTACAGTAAGTAAAGGATTTTATATTGGTCAGTTAAGCTGAGCAGTTTTAGTTCGCAAAGTATAAATTAGTCACTTATTTATTAGTATTATTGGCGCAGATCGCAAACGAACTTATTTAGAAAGAAAGCAATGTATATGTTCGTGTTTTAGTCCTGTAGTATAACATAGACCCGGGCATGTTCAACATAGTTGAACGAGATAAGTAAAGTTGTGGTTTGTCTTTATTTTGCCAATGACCGTCAAAATAGATTAAAAAGACAACCAATCCCTACGTTGTGTTATTATTATATCTTGGACAATTTTACTTACTCGAAATGCGTACCACGGGAACAAAATTCGGGAAACCTGAGGGAAAGGTGCGTCATGTAAATTAAAACACAGATTCCTAATACACCTAATTTATTAGAGAATACGTGCCGGACTCAGCCTGGAAGAGGCGAGCGGAAAGAGTACGGCAGAGAAACCCTAGATCCAAATTCCTAAACCGAATTATGCTGTATAACCTTTATTAGTATGATAAAAATTAAATTACTGTCTCCCATACCACAATTCGTAGTTCCACATATGTAACAATACATTTAAAACTGAAGGGGTTGTTGTTAGTTAGCCAGACGCCGCTGGCGGGTACTGAGGTCCTGGAATACGGAGGCTACCCAGCTATTTAGTTGCAATTTGGTCCGAACTCAGGAATAGGAACGTGACAATAAAACCGTAACTTTATGTTATGCGATTGCGTAAAATAAGGCTACTAGTTTACATACCCCGTAAAACTTACTGAACATTACATTTTTTACACAAATGCTATTAAAAGAATAATACTGAAAATACTACAATACCATATTTAAACATAAATGTGGCACATTAAAAATGCCAATATAAATAGTAAATCTATTTATTAAAAAGCGTAAACCAAGGCTTAGATAGAGGCCATTCAAACACATTCACGTAATTAAAAACAATACTACAAAAGTGAAGAAACTATTTACATAATGAAATTTCACTTATTCCTCTTTATCTTTATTGACGGTCCGCCTTGCAAAGAAATTAACCACTTTTTTTCGTATCCTTTCCAATAGCTTCTCTCGATTTTTCTTCTTCAAAATCAACCTTTTAGTTGTAATATTATGCAAGGGACCAAAAGCTAACGCAACTACCGTACAAGCAAGACAAATCACGTTATATGGCATACTAAAATCTGGAGTTGGTAAAGTAATCACCATATTTTCAGTACGAATCTGTACCAAATATCCACTTCGAGATGCGTTAAAACTACCGGAAATCGTAAACGAATCTTGAGGTAATCCGGTATAATTTTTTGCCAATGGCAAATAACTTGACACAACAGCTGATCCTATGTAAAAGCCGTGATTTGCATCAGGAGGATACTCTTGCCATTTTAAAAAAACATAATCAAAATCTATAGACACGGTCGTGACTGAACGTGGTGGTAGTTTCAATACAACTTCAATATAGTAGGGTTTCTCTCGCTGTTTGCCTGGCCCATACCTTAGAATTGATGGTTTAATTCTTCGGCCATTGGAGACAATCTTCAGAGTGTGCAGATAAACTGGTACGTACCAAGCAATATTTTGAAGCAGAACGACATCCAAATTAGCCCAGTGGTTGTTGTATACCTCTGTCACAATTCCACCTCTTTCTTGGCCATATCCTGTCAAATACTGATTCGCGTGCAAGGTGGGGGGAATATTAACAGTTAAATCAAATGGATCCTCATACTTAGCACTTACACTTAAGAAATATGGTGGAATATTGAACATAGCGTACTCGTTGACTTGGCCGCCTCTTATAGAAGTGATAACTTCGTCCGGCTCCGGTGTTAATTCAAACTTATGCCGTGACTTACTCGATAAATCAACGTAAATATTGCTTTTAGATGCAAGCGGACATTTGCCGTTCAAACCTTTACCAAACAGTTTTTTGAACGACCAATTTTTTGTGCCCAAGATCGCATAATCGTAAACTAAAGATACAGACAACTGCAATTCCAGAGAAACCGAATCGCAGCTATCTGTTCTGCAAACCTGTCGGAGATGTAGACCGATAGAGTGATATTTGGTGTTATGAATGGATCCAGAATTCAGCAGCGACGAGATACCGGATTTGGAATCACATGGAAGTAATTTCTTGAATGGTGTCAAGTTTTCAGTGCAGACTATTTCACGAGGTAAACTTGCAAATCTAAAAAATAATTGTGTTATATAATACCAAATTTGCAGTATATCTTGGCATTTCTAATCAACTTTCAAGACGATTAGTATTTTTGCCTGGAAAGCGCAATGTACTCAACGAACATCAATCGATAAAATATAAGACTTCTGAAACATTCTTGGACGAAATAGTTTCTCATTGTTTACACTTCCAATTAACATCTAAACGAGGTTTGGGTAGAGATATTTCACCTAATAAAATCTAGCCTTTAAATTTCGAGATATAATAGTTATTTATGTAAAAGCAACCGTTAAGTCGATCAGCTCCTATGGCTCCAGTATTGGCAACAGCGTTAGGAGGTTTGCATACAACTACACTTTAGGCTTATTATTTGTATATAAATTAACCTACGCATATTAAATTATAAAAGAAGGTACTGAGAATGCTAACTTTAGACTAAAAGAAAATAGTGGTAGTAGCGTTAGCAGGGGTATCTACTTCATTGCTGCTGCATGGCAGCCTCCTCCTCGTTGTGCCAATGAACTACTCCCTGAACACGGCTTACACTACAGAGACCTGGCTGGTTTTATAATATACTATACGAACTATTGATAAATAACCTCTAATTCTTCTAGTGAGATGAGCACGCTAGGATCATAATATGATTCTTTCTGCCTTCAAGCATGGCGTTAGGTTTAACAAGACCATTGAAGAACATTTGTCAAAGGTCGTAGAGAACATCAGAAGGATTGGTACCAACACATACCACTATTTTTGATGGCATATATATCAGCAGTCCATGACACGACAGGACTAACACCAGCCATGGTTTTATTTGGAAGAGAACTCCGTTTACCCTGTGACCTATTATTCGGAACGCCAGACAACCATGCAACACGTTTTTCTTCTTGAAGTTAAAAGTAGAGATTTTTAATTAAAAGGAAACCTAGCCCCGGAGACTCGTATTGCAAATGCCCGGCCCCGGTAGTGGGGTCGTTAGAGCGCCACCAGTTCTGTCCACCTAAACTGAAAAAGCTCCCCTGGTGTTGTGCAGGGTGGCAAGGCTGGCTTATTAAATCAAAAAGGCAGTTAATCTCAACTAAACAAGAAATCAAGAAAACACAATCTAAAATTTAAGGAACAATATATTTGCTAGTAAGTTCTTTTTTTTGAAAACACAGCAACAATCCCACAATAAAATTTGCAAGTTTAAGACAATGTCAAATGACTATTAAAGTAATTTATAAAATAAACAGAGTACAATATGAAGATTGTACGGAGACCAATAATTCTGTTGTTTAGTTATACTCGGTACTGTATGCCTTACAACTAAATGCACTAAACACTACAAACCGAAGTGATCACTTTGATGTTAACTAAGCTAATTATATCTAGGTATTTTAAATGTAGCAATAATAATATGTAGCAATGAACGGCCACAATAATTAAATCAAATGACTCGATAAATTAATAAAAGGAATAAAATTAGAATAAAACTTATTGAAAGCTTGACGGCCAAGCTGCTTGATTTATATTATAAAAGAAAATTCAGAGCGGTTATATTACTCGATAAAGGAATAAAAAGAATACAATAATTATGGAAACTGTTTTAAAGCCTGTCAATGTTTGACTTATATTAAAAAGAGAAAATTCAGAGCAATTGGATTAACCGGTCCGATAAACCAGTGAATAAATGAAAATAAAATTAATGAGCTATCTCAGAGCTTCGCGGTCAATGTTTGATTTATATTAAAAGAAGGAAAATTAAGAGCGATTATATTAAACTGATAAACAAACGAATTCATGAAAGATAAAGCTTCTGTACGATACCCAAATCCGGTCTTCGAACTCTGGTGGAGGCGCCGGGCACCTATAGATACCTTAGGTACTGCTATTCAATGATCCCGAGGGAAAGAACTAGCCGAGGACTCGATAGCTCGGTGTCAAGATTGGCTGATAATTGAACTGTGGTCCACTAATTGAAGTTGTGGCCCGCTAGTAAAACTTGTAGCCTGCAAGCAAAAGTGGTAGCCTGGTTGTAAAAGGTGGTAGCCTGCTGGTAAAAGGTGGTAACCTGCTGGTAAAAGGTGATAGCCTGCTGGTAAAACCCTGAAATAACCCAGTGCACATTAGACAAAGCCCCCTTACTTTAATAAATTAAATCATTAATTTAGGCAAAAAAAACTGTAGCAACAATTACCTGGTTAGTGTGTGAGGGCTATGGGAGATTCGACGGTCTCGGTCTTATATGACGAACGTGGAAAGCCTCTAGAAATAAGGGAAAAAACTATTAGCGTCATGGCGTCGTCCGCGTGCTTCACAGGCAATAGGGAAAAAAATAATTCCAGAGAAAATGCTTACCTATTACAGTATTTAGATCCCGAAAAATCGGTCGTGTTAAATCACCAAAAAATACCACAATATATCCCCAATAAATGGGTGGAATTGAATCACAAACTAAATGTGGAGTCTCTGACTGCACTCAAACAGAAAGCTTCTCTTCTCGCCGAACGGTCTAACTAGAAGAACTCTCGATTCGCTTCCGTCAATTTGCCTTTCTCCTTCTACGAGATTAAAAAAAACTACGTCCGAACAGGAAATAGTAATGGGCTGAAATATGCCAAGTGATTTCGATACACGGAATAATTCTAAGATAATAAACGACTTAGTTCTCGTTTATTAGGATGGTAAACGACAGCGGAAGCCACAATTAATGAGCTAAAATTAAATTTTTCAAGAAATTCTAGGAAATACTCCTACGAAAATGATAAACCTTTAAAAATCTAAATCGAGAGCGACAATCACGGGAGGATAGCCCATCCTTATTATTCGGAACGAACAACCGAACATTACAAAAACTGCAGCCTGCCGTGTGAAGAGATAAATATATTTAAAAGCAGAGGTCCCAAAACGATCTAACGATCTCAGAAATGATCGGCTGGTAATTGGAATCCGGCCACCAAGGGGTTCCAAAAAGTTATGAATTATTTCAACCGACAATAAAATATGAATCGAGTCAAATGCAGCGTATTTGCGGGTTTAATTAACAGAATTCTTAAAAATATAAATCGGTTCACTGGCCGTTCTACACTAATGTAATATAAATCAAGCCAAGCTATCCTAATAACAATGTGCTTCGCTTATCAATTAAAATAAATATAATCACAACGTGTTATAAATGCTAATACAAATGTATCGTTAACCCATACTTAGAATAGAGTTAATTTACATTAAGAAAGGCGGCAATTTCAAGCGTATTGTCAGCATATCGAATCAACAAATATAGAATTAATAAACCGATGAGTGCAAAATACAGATCTTTTTTTTTCTAAATGCGGCGTATAAATGAAATTTAAAAATATTTGACACTGGCAAAATCGGACTGTTACAACCAGGATATGGAAATTCAAGACTACACGGACTCCCATAAGGAAAAGTTACTATACATCCATGAATTAGTCAGAGAAAACACGGAGAAAGTCAGTGACCGAATGAAGACACGATATGATCTCAAAGCTAATTCTATGGGATAAAGTGGTTATATAATCCGCAAAGGAAGAAAGGAAGATCTCCCAAACTAACACCAGTATGGGAAGGGCCCTATGCAGTCATCAAAAGAATTAATGACGTAGTGTATAGAATTCAACGTAGCCCCAGAAGTAAATTGAAAGTTGTACACCTCGACAAGCTCAAAGCATATCACGGACATGGAGCAGCCGATCGGGACGATCAGGTTTAAGAGGGAGGCAATGTCACGGCTAGCAACCATCCGAATGTTTTTGTGCTACCCTATAGAACTAGCCTTGTCGGGTCTACGTATGAATCGCCGGCCGCGAAGATTCAGGAACTGTGGACTTATCTCGATACCCTGGTCGAGAATAATAGGTCGAGAATAATATAGAGTGGCCTCGCTTCTTCCGGAGTATTCGTGGCAGATGTTAGATTGTATATAAATAGAAGATAGCGGCGAGTTGCAGTTAGTTAATCATCGTGTTGAACTGTACAGCTCTAATAGAGCTGTAAAGTTATAAGAGTAGTTTAGTATCTTTAATTGTATAGAGTAATAAAGAATGTATTATAGGAATTTTCCGAGAGAAATACCACAAAGCAGAGAAAATTTTGCAACTTGCATTCTCTCTGCAAAAATAAGACGTGTAATAGTTTTCTTCAAATTTAAAGTTATATTTTACAGGATGTTTCCGGTGTATATGAGCATGTATCTAAATCAAAAACAACATGAAATTTTTCAAAATTTCAGATCATTGCTCGCGGGAAATGGCGACAGCGCTTGTCAAAATACCCACGGGACAGGGCACAACGGATATGATCGTATGCTCTGCCTACTTTCCTGGGGACGCTGAAGCAAACCAACCTCCTCCAATTGAAGTGCGGAACTTGATCGTCTACAGTCGGAGAAAGAACACCCATCTATTGGTTGGATGTGATTCCAATGCGCACCATACAGTGTGAGGCAGCACGGACACCAACCAGAGAGGTGAGTCATTATACAATTATTTACTAGGGGAGGGGCTGGTTGTTAATAACAGGGGCTCTGAACCAACCTTTGTAACTGCCAATAGGCAGAAGGTATTAGATCTAACGATCAGTGATAATCTCTTATCCACAAGAATCTCAGATTGGATAGTGTCATCAGAGCCCTCGTGCTCTGATCATAGACATATTCTCTTCAATCTGAAAACAGGTGAAAGACCCATCTTTGAATACAGGGACCCTAAGTGCACTGATTGGGCTGGTTTTAGTCTTACCCTTCAGGAGCAGATGCGGCCCTCTATTGCAAAGATATCAAATCGTGATGAGATTGAGCTGGCCTCGGAGCAACTGAGGACAGCCATAAATACGGCTTATCATGAAAACTGTCCACTCAAGACTAAAAGGGATAACAAAGAAACCACTTGGTGGAACAACTCCCTTGACAAACAAAGGAAGGAGGTTCGTAAACTCTTTAATAGAGCTAAAGAGACAGGCATATGGGATCAATACAGAACTGCTCTAACGAACTACAACAAAGCCATAGGAGAGGCAAAAATGAATTCATGGGAAACCTTCTACCAGAGCATAACAGATGCACCTGGTAGTACTAGTATCCATAGATTCCTCTCTAGAGAGCCCGTTCAGGAGTTAGGATCGCTAAAACGACCTGACGGATCCTTTACGGAATCTGGCATAGAAACATTAGAATTTCTGGCTAAGACGCATTTCCCGGGATGTCGGATTTTGCATAATGATGAGGAAGAGCCTGTTTGGGACCGATCAAATCGGCCAAAAACAGGCGACTGGATTGTCCCCACGAACATCATTAATGCATCAACAATTAGAAGTGCTATTCTATCGTTTCAGCCTTTTAAATCACCTGGTGAGGACGGAATATTTCCAGCACAGCTGCAGAACAGTCTGGAGGTATCAACACCGTTCTTAATTAAACATTTTAGAGCCAGCCTAGCGAGTAATTATATACCTAGCAGCTGGACTAAAATCAGAGTCCATCATCCCAAAGATGGGACGTAGGGAATCAACACCTAACTCATGGAGACCAATAAGTCTGACCTCCTTTCTGTTGAAATGCATGGAAAAGATATTGGACGTGCA
This sequence comes from Pissodes strobi, assembly GCA_016904865.1. Taxonomy (NCBI): domain Eukaryota; kingdom Metazoa; phylum Arthropoda; class Insecta; order Coleoptera; family Curculionidae; genus Pissodes; species Pissodes strobi. The sequence continues at coordinate 46,658 of MU187846.1, read as the reverse complement.
CATTAGAACGGGTCCACTTGGTGAGTATCCACTAAATGCTCACCAATATGCGTATCAGACCGGCAAATCTACAGAACTAGCACTAAACAACCTTGTCGGGAACATAACACAAGCGTTAGAAAGCAAGACTCTTGCGATGGGTGTGTTCTTAGACATTGAAGGAGCATTCAATAATGTATTACCAAACTCCTTATACACAGCATTAGCTGAAAGAGGGGTTGAACCACAAATAAGGAACTGGATCGGATGTATGTTAAATTGCAGAGTAAGCACAACAACCCTACAGGGGGAGAGCTACAGATTCAGGGCTGTTAGGGGATGTCCCCAAGGTGGGGTTCTGTCGCCCCTTCTATGGTCTCTCCTGATGGATGGTCTGTTGGCGGTCCTCTCGCTGTGGGATGTGGAGGTGCAGGCATACGCGGATGATCTAGTAATACTGATTAGAAGCAACTCGCAAAGAACTATCTCAGAGGATCTGCAAGAGGTGCTAACCGTGGTCTATGACTGGTGTGAAAGGGAACAACTATCTGTGAACCCACACAAAATAGTCATAGTACCGTTCACAAGGAAGAAAATGCTGGAAGACTTAAGACCGCCTTCACTGAAAGAAGAAACTATCCCATTTATACAGTGAAGTATCTGGGAATTACATTAAATAAAACACATAACTGGAATGCGCATCTGGATAAAATTGCCGCAAAAGCGAAACTGTCATTATGGACCTGCAGACGCATTTGTGGCAAAACATGGGGCATACATCCCAAACAAATACACTGGCTCTATATTGCGGTCATAAGACCAATGATAACATATGGAACAGTAGCTTGGTACTCTAAGAGCTTACAGAGCTCCGCGAGAATCAAATTATCTGCCTTACAACTTACAAAGACAAGCGTGTCTGGCAATTCGTGCCGCCTTCGACACTACACCCGCGGCAGCGCTCGACTGTCTTCTAAATCTGCCACCTCTTCAAATAGTACTGGAGAAGGAGGCTAGATGGGCGACGTATCGATTGACACAGGCGGTGATCAACAATCCGCAGGCGATCATCATGGTGCCCAACAGTCTGAAAAATGCCAATGAGCAGAACAGTGTGCTGGGTCTACCATAAGATGTTATGCCTACCAAAACCACCTATTACCATACCTATGACGTCCTCCTACCAGAGAGAAACGAATGGGCAAAAGACTCGGAACATCTGAGAATAACAGAGATTAGTTGGTTCACTGACGGCTCCAAGACCAATGATGGTACAGGAGCCGCTGCATGGAATAAAAATGGTAAGGTTGAGCTTAAGAGTTCCCTAGGCAAACATGCAACCATTTTTCAGGCTGAAGTTAAGGCCATTGATATGAGTGCACAGTGGCTCATCGATAGAAACTGGAAAGGCAAGTCAATCAAAATGTTCTCGGACAGTCAAGCAGCTTTAAAAGCTCTTAAATCTATCCGTTGTTCATCCAAGACAGTATGGAACTACTCGCCAAACTTGGTAGAGAAAATAAACTTACACTGATCTGAATACCTGGACATACGGTATATGAAGGCAACGAAAAAGCTGACGGCTGACGGCCGCAACGGCCTTCATAGTACCAGAATCAGTACTGGGAATAGCTTCTAACACAGCTAAAGAAGCCCTCTCCAGGTGGACACAATAAAGAGTTACCAGGCCTAACTCATTCAAAATTGGCGGTGAATCTGCCATCAGGAGTAAGAACTCGACAACTTCTTCAACTTGGCCGACAGCAGGTGCAGACTGTAGTTGGCATGTACACTGGCCATTGTCGGCTAAGAAGCCACATGAACAAGATAGGGCTCTCGGAAGAAACAGAATACCGCTTGTGCTTGGAGGACGAAGAAACAATGGAGCATGTTGTATGCCACTGTACAGCAATGGAAAGAACCAGACAAACAGTATTTGGAAATTCTCAAATCACACTTGCAGATTTGAAAACTATCCACCCCAGAAAGCTGTTCGATTTCCTGTAAAGGATCGAGCCTTTGGCATAGTAGAAATCCCAGATGTGAGCCACAATAGACCAAGAGCCGCAGTAGCGGGTCCTATTTGGGCCCACTCACGTGCACAAATACAATACAAATACAATACAAGTCATGGAACGTGTAGTCAATCCGCAACTATTCAAGCACCTCGAGACTAAAGGATTAATTAGCGATCACCAATACGGTTTCAGCAAACGAGGATCGACAGGAGATATATTGGTCTGTGACTCATGGAGTAGGACAATTGAGAACTATGGACAATCTCGAGCGATTGCGTTGGATGTTTCGAAGACATTTGACAGAGTTTGGCATGACGGATTGCTCAACAAACTACCGTCTTTCGGACTGCTAGCGTCTCTCTGCAGCTGGCTTGCCAGTTTCCCTAAGAACCGATCTCTGCACGTTGCAGTTGATGGACACATCTCAGACACAATCACCATTAATGCGGGAGTGCCTCAGGGCGCAATATTTTCGCCAACTCTATTCCTCATCTATATTAATGGCCTGCTGACCGAAACCAATAATCCTGTTTACAGCTTTGCAGATGACAGTACCCTTGTGTCCCAAATTAGATCAGAAAAACCTTTACTAGCGACTGAGACGTATCACCGCACACAGGCGCAGATTACAACAATTAATCAAGATCTGGAGAAGGTTCGAACCAGGGGCGACAGGAATTTGGTCGAGTTCAATGCAGCAAAGACCCAAGCAACCACGTTTACAATGAAAACCAATACGGCGAGCCCTGATATCATTATGGCAGGATCAACCATTCTTTCATCCTGGGTGTCTCGGTCAACAGCAATATGTCCTGGCATGACCACGTTGCTAACATCGCAAAATCAGCCTAGCAGAAGCATGGTGCGCTATTTTACAACAAAGAACTGTATACACCGCAGCAGATGTTCTTGCTCTACAAAGCGCAAATAATGCCGTGCTTAGAATATTGCTCACACATCTGGGGTGCCGCACCTAAGCACAGCCTAAAGCTGCTTGATTCCATTCAGAAGAGAGCTGTGCGTCTCGTCGGCGACCCGGAGTTGACCCGGAATCTGGATAGTCTGGAACACCGCCGACATGTAGCCGAGATATTCCTGTTTTACAGATATTTTCACGGCAGATGTTCCCAGAATTTGGCCCGCATCATTCCGCCCCCAGCAACACCTGTCAGACAGTCGCGACAGACGGCAAGAGCGCACCCGTTCTTTGTACAACTGGAAACACCTAGAACATCAATTTACAAGGACTCCTTTATCTGGCGCACTGCATTACTGTGAAGCTCACTCCCAGGACATCTGTTTCCCCCTAATTACAACCTACAACTATTCAAGAACCGTGTTAATCAACATCTTCGCGCACACACCGCTCGTCGAGTGCCATATGATCTCCCTTTAGTGTGTGTGCCACTGTCATAAAAAAAACTAATTCAAAGCGTTAGTTAATTTTCCATAACGTTTTGCAACTAATAATTATGACAAAGAAACATCGGATTCTATTAACTCACGACACTTTAAAGATGTAATAGCAAACAAGAAATGGTTAAAATAGGTACTTTTTCTAAAATAATGTTCACAGGGTACGACTATGAGTTTATTTACTTACGCATTAAATGTAATATTTGGATTCAAATAAATGTATGTATATTCTGTTTTCATGAACTTGGCGGCCAATTTCTTCTAGTCGTTTGCGGGCTACGCGACGTTGTCGGCGTGCGCGGCAAGTGGGTGTACCCCCGATTTCGTGAACAAAGTGAAGTGAAGTAGTGACATAGGGCCCAGTCTACCGGAAAATAGGTATTTTTTGTGTTTCCATTTTGATTCAAGTTTTGTATTATAAATGTTTATAGTATTATAATCTACACGGTATATTTTAAAGACAAAAATTTATAATTTGACGTGCTCTATTTTCTAATAAATTTAATTTTTCAGTCGCGTTATTAAAAACAAGCTGCCGATTTTCCATGATAGAGGCATGCTCTTAGGTGTGACCGGCAACAGCGCCGCAGTAGCTACGGCTTGTGTACTATTTTATAACAGGGAAAAAAAGAAGGGGAACAATGTTGGCGTCTTCATATTTAGTAAACAAATCTGTCATTTTTTATATGTCTTTGGATGCAAACCACTATAGTACCTAATTAATTTTACTTAAAATTTTAATGGTTTGCCTTAAGACAAAAAAGATGAAAAATATTAAGTTTTATAAACATATTAACTACATAATTAAAATATTAATTAACCTACTAACCTACGCACGTTCAAACAAATAAAATACATTTAAGTTAAAACACAATAAAGAAAAGCACGCAGTACCCAACAAACACGTGTTTTGAAATATCCGCATTTACGAGAGTTTGCGTTTTTATAAAATACAATAGGCAGTTAAGTAGGCTAGTTTAGTAAAAGTACTGGCAGGAGTTGGAAGGTAAACTGACTGGAACCTTGTTTTTATTTATTATTGCATCCAATTTCGATTAAGTTTAACACTATTTTGATCGATTGACCTGGCCAATATTTAGCCAGACCTGACTTACCGTAAGAATGAGTTATTAACACTCGGCCAGTCTACCGCTCCTCTGGGACGAAACGAAAATTCTGGACTAATGGTATTGGAGTTATCCACAAAATTAAATGACGCACATAGTAAGCCAGATAATGAGTTTGCAAGTAACTTCCAGTTATTATCAACGTCTAGCGTATTGGGTTTAAACCAAGCCCAAATTTCTGCACCAGGTGCTGCATCAACTACTGGATAGCCCCATGTCTCGTATCTCCACAGACCACCAGTCAAACTGATATGCAACTCTTGTACGTTAAGCCGCTCTATTATTTCTCCGACAGCTCTCGGAAATAAATGACTATGATGATCTGAAACAAATAATGTGTTAAGAGGAAAGAAGGAATATTTAATGCAATACATCGAAAAGTATAAAATAAAGCTCTTGGACAGCATGATTGATTTTTTCATATTTTTATAATATTGTCTTATAAATAGGCGCAAGAAAGCTGGACGTACAGTGTTACAGTACTTTTACTATAAAAACTGCACAAGCCAAGCAATATCCTAGATAGTAAAAACAAAATCTTCTAAGCTTAAGTAACTTGCGTACCATGTTAAGCTGGATGAAGCCTCGATAATTATATTTTTCACGCCTATCTATCAAAAACTTTTGATTATAGATATCCCCAATAAAAGTAATCTAAAAGCGACATATCTCGACTTCGCGCGAGCCATTCAACCGGATCAAAACGTTCAATCCGCGGTTTTAGGGAAACTCGTTATTTATAAAAACTCTCACAACTGCAGCACCATGAGCAGCAGCTCCATCTCGTTGAAAAATTGTTTATCCAATTATTGCTAAGTTTTCTAGCGCAGGACCTAATTTCATTTGCAAAAATTCCAAATATTTCTCTGTTATTAGTGTACCCTCTATGAAATAAGGACCGACAATAACATTCACATTTTCACGCTCCTGTGTGTCTGTTTCGTGCATTACACAAATACTCTGCTTAGTTCATATTCCGGTATATTTTGTTTATTAACTGTCCCATTTGTACCAAAAGAACTTTCATCGGTAAATAGAATACAAGTTGTAATATAGAGATCATCATCATCATGGTTATCCTACACGGGCTAACATAAATAACAGCATTCAGATTCCTATAAGTAATAACAACCTGAATTTAAAATACATCAATTACATTGGGCCAAAAGTGCATAACAGGTTGCCATTTGATGTAAGAACTAGCAATAAGACAAAATTTGAGACCCTATGTAAAAAGGATTCTCGTTCTAGCCGTACTAGCGACGAGACCTGTTTTTGATCACAGGCCAAAAGGACCAAGCGACTTTACCTAAATCGTGTATCGGAGACGGTTTTAGACAGATTGTGTGATTACGCATTTTACTCAAACGGTGTACATTGTACACAGATTCAAATATCGGGGACGGAGCCCCGACTAACAGCCGGGAAATGGAAGAATCTGACGGAGATAGTAATATCTCCTTCAAGTCCGTAGACTTCCGGGAAGGCCAATACTCGGAAGCCTTTTTAGCGCAAGTGAAGAAAGCAAGGCAATGCCTTCTATCAAACAAAGAAAAGTGCAAAGATTGCGCAGATAGAGTCCCATCACTTACGTCGGTTAGTAAGCCGGGAAATGTTGTAAATAAATCCCTAAAGGAAGCCCTGGCTCACTTGAAGGACAAACACGGGATTTTCTTCCCCAGGAGCAAGCCCGAAGTCAAGGCCAGAATAGACACTGGTAGGGAAAACAAACCTAAAAGGAAAAGGCTAAGTCAAGATTCGCCACCAGAAATAATTGATATCATGGACACAGAAGAAGGTGTTGTGATAACGCACAAAAAAACAGAGCAAAAAGTACTACAAGATAAGACGCAAAAACAGGCAGAAAGCGTAGAGTTTTCGCAGTGAGTACACTAAAGCACCTGACGGTACTCCTGTGCCTCTGATACATAAAAGAAATGAGGGGCAGTTTAAAGTGCCCTACAGGACACTGCAATTTAAGAGTAACGTAAGAAAACTTAATTTAGACATGGGAGGCCACCCCCCCATTCCTCTAAAGAATAATTTTGAGATACTGAGCGACCTGGATGAAGACGCATTAAGCGATTCGTCTAGCACTCTACATAGCACTAAACAAACAATAAGGAAAGCAGCGCAACCGAGAAGAAAGCCGCAGTCGAAGTCGAAAGCACCGCCAACGGTTAAGCCGCCCCCACCACCGTCCCCGATTGTCCTCCGGGGAAGAGTCAATAACGACAAAACTTTGACAGAAGATTTTAAAAATCTGAGGATTGCTAAATATAGTGTCAAGTACACAAGAAATACAACAATTATATACACTGAAAGCCAGAGAGACTGGCAGACGCTAATGAAAGCATTCGATGATAACGAATGTGAATACCACACTTACGCAGATCGCCAATCGACATCCCTCTAGACGAAATTAAACACTAGCTGTCAGATACGTACAATATTGATGCCAAGACAATATATCTAATGAAAAAGACCAGGGATCCGCTGTACCTGGTTGTAGTCGATGTAAGCACGACACTTAAGCGGCTGCAACAGGTAGTCAAAACTGTGTTAAATATTAGAGTCTCCTGGGAGCACAGGAAGAATGAAAAGATTATAATGCAGTGCAAAAGATGCCAGACGCATGGGCATTCTGCAACGCACTGCAAAAAAGCAGTGAAATGCAGCCGTTGTGCAGGGCCGCACGAAATAACTGCCTGCAATCCTGAAGAGCCATCAAGATGCGCCAACTGCGGTGGTGAACACAGGGCAATCAGCCAAGATTGTCCTGTGTACATATACAAATTAAATCAAATCAAAAGCACTCAAACAAAGCAATCGAAGAAGCAATTCAAACCAGCTCCCTTGCCTGCCACGCCGGCCTGGCAGAGGCAAGTTGGCGAAGATGGAGGCCGGGGTATAAAACGAAATGAAGCTGATCAAAGCAGACAGTCCCAGCCACCCCCAGATGGAAGAAGAAACCTCGACAGAGATTTTCCTGCACTCGGCGAAGTAAAGTCAGCCACACAGCCTGCAAATGCGCAAATTCAGCATAAAAACGTAAGTGGCCAATCAAGTAGTAACGCAAACAACATAGCTTTCAGTGTCTCGCAAATTTCTAATGTCATTAACGAACTTAACTCTCTTATTAACTTAGAGGAGCTATTCTCTGCGCTAGATGAATATGTCTCCATGCTCAGGGCATGTAATGGAGATAAACAGCTCTTAATGCAAGCTTCTATAAAATTTTTTACAACTGAATTCAAAAAATACAACATATAATAGTATTAATAATGCTACATATAAATAAAATGTATAAATGTTCACTATTATTACTTGGAATTGTAACGGAATTAGGCATAAGCTTGGCGAATTCCGCAATTTTTTTTATAAATCCCGTCCCCAGATTGTTTTCTTAAACGAAACGCTGCTTGACCATGATTTTAGTCTTAAAATCCGTGGGCGATCGGAAAAGAGGTGTGGCCTGCCTAATACATAAGACCGTCGTTTATAAGCGGCGCATAGATTTAAACACAGCCATTGAATATGTGGCGCTCGAGCTTGACGGCAGCTTATGTATTGGGGGGGGGGGGGATACGCTCCACCGCGTGAACGTCTGACTGAACAAGACTTTCTAGCATTTCTCATACCTGGTCGTAAATCACTATTAATTGGCGACTTTAATGTACACCACACGCACTTTGGCGACGCTAGAACTGAACAGGGTGGCAGAATATTGAATGCCATTATCGAAAACAATCTGGACATCCGTTATCATCGCCCGAATGCTCCCACACATTATCCCGCTGGAAACTTCAGGCCCTCCTACCTGGACATAGCGATCTCCCGAGGGATGGCTAGATTAGGCGCGCTTAAAGTAATAAGCGACCTTAATTCGGACCATCTTCCAGTCGGTATAAGCCTGCCGGCATTAAGGTTCGGCAGGCGGCCGGAAGCCGTCGTGACTTCGGTCGCGTACACCAATACTGACTGAAGGATGTACCGGGAAAGGTTGAATGAAGCCACGGT